>CAUYQG010199874.1:0-42777 GCA_963574415.1 Tarsius wallacei | reverse complement strand
TCAATGAAAATGAAAAATATTTATAAATGCATTTTAAACACTCCAAAGGAGATGTAAAAATAAGTTTGCAAGCCGGGCTCGGTGGCTCAGCCTGTAATTCCGCGCTTTGGGAGGCCGAGGTGAGTGGATTGCCTGAGCCCGTGGGTTCGAGACCCGCCTGGGCAGCTTGGCGAGACCTCATCTCTACAATAAATAAAAAAAAAATCAGCCGGGCATGGTAGCGCGTGCCTGTAATTCCGGCTACTTGGAAGGCCGAGGCGGAAGAATCCCCGGAGCCCAGCAGGTCGAGGCTGTGGTGGCCGGGAGCGGCCACTGCACTCCAGTCTGGGTGACAGAGTGATACTCCGACTCAAAAAAAAAAAAAAAAAAGTTTGCAACTAAAATTTGTAAATCAAAATTGCTTATTTTATGAGGATGTTCTTATGAAATTTACACACTGTTGTACAATGATGAACCTTACATAATTATTCCACTTAAGAATTTCAACCATGTTTAAAAGTATCTCATGATTTCTGATATCAATTTGATTACATGGACTGATATTTTAAATTGCAATTTAGCTGTCAGGATAATTCAATATCGAGATAAATATACATATTTCTTTAAAGATATTTTGACAATTGATCCTAACCCTAAAATCATAAAAGATAAATAATAATATTAGTGTCCATAAAAGAAGATTACTAAGAAGAACCTCAAAGATCTGATTTCATGTCTGCTGTTTTATTTATTTATTTTTTATTATTGTTTTCTATTACATATAAATATGCTATCTTAGCTACTACTTATATTATGCTTTAAGCTTCTAGTTATTTCCATGATCTCTTTTAAGATAAATAACACTCTCTGCACATACTAATTGTGACATCACTTGAAATAATTTTCTAGTAATTTAATTTTCAACATTTGAATGAAAACGTAGGTAATAACTAATGAGACTTTTAAGTCAAAATCCCAGGCTCAGATCCTTTTGTTCTCTTTTTTGGTTGGGTCTTTCTACATTACAAGATGCTTTCCTTTCTGAATTCTAACCTTTTAGGTAAGATTGGGCCTCACATTGGAAATCCCCAGTAGCTTGACTAACACTTTGTTAAACATTTTCGTAAGATTTTAATTTTGATTGTTTTCCATTTAGAGAATTGATGGTGAACACTTATGCTTCTTTGTATTTCTCCTGTGCATCTTTTTAAGTCTTAGGTGAACAAAATATAGATGGCAATACAAACTAAACATGATTTTTTTTGCACTAAGTTTTACTAAGTGTCTCAGGCAACAACTTCAATCAGCAATTAAAAAGTCCCAAACCCTAGAATTACCACTTAGAAGAAAAAGATCCTATGCTGGGTTCAGTGGCTCAACTCTTCATCCTAGCACTTTGGGCAGAGGCATGAGGTTCACTTGAGCCCAGGAGTTCTAGGTTACAGTGAATTATGATTGTGCAGCTGTACTCCTGCCTGGGGGACAGACCGAGGCTTGTCTCTGAAAAAAAAAAAAAATAGAACAAATTTTTAAGTGTAATGTTGCCCAGTGGATACACAGTCATGTACTGCATAACAATGTTTTGATCAAAATGGACCACATATACGATGATGGCCTATAAAATTATAATATCATATTTTACTGTACCTTATTCTATGTTTAGATATGTTTAGCTACACAAATACTATTGTGTTACAATTGCCTGCAATATTCAGTAAAGTCATGTGCTATACGGGTCTGTAACCTGGGAGCAATAGACTACCATGTAGCCTAGGTGTGAGGTAGGCTGTACCATGTAGCGTTGTGTAAGCATACTACATGATATTTGCACAATGATGAAATCATCCAACGACTAATTTTCAGAATGCGTTTTCATCATTAAGTGACGATTGTGCAATGCTAACTTCATAGGTAATTTTAAATATTCAGGAGTCACATTAAAAAGCCAGGCCGGGTACAATGGCTTATACCTCTAATCCTAGCACTTTGGGAAGCTTAGGTGAAAAGATAGCTTGGGGTTAGGAGTTCGAGACTAGCCTGGGAAACACAGTGAGAACTCACCCCCATCTCTACAAAAAATAAGTAGCCATGGATGGTGGTACATACCTGTAGTCCTAGCTCCTTGGGAGGTTGAGGTGGGAGGATGGTTTGAGGCCAGAAGTTCTAGGCTGCAGTGAGCAATGATTGCACTCTAGCTTGAGCAACAGAACAAGACCCTGTCTCAAAAAAAAAAAAAAAATCAAAAGAAACAGGTGAAGTTCATTTTTAAAACATATTTAATCTAATGTATGCAAAATGATATCACTTTAAAATGTTATTGATATAAATTGCGAGATGTTTTGCAGTTATTTTTTTCTTACCAAGTCGTCAAAATCAGATTTGGACTGGCCACATTTCTTTTTTCTTTTTTCTGCTTGCCAACTTGTTTTATTTTTATCTTTTATTTTTTATTTTAAAGATGTGGGGTACAATTCAGAATTAGGTACATAAGTAGACATCGTACAGGTGAAGTTTGACCCTCCGTTTGGTTCCCACTTTGCCTGGTTTGGGATCAGGTACGCTTATTTATGTTATGTGCCTCTCCCTCCCTCCCATGACAGTGTCCTACTACTGGAAATCCCTTTCTTATAGTATTATGATCAATGTTTAGGGTAGCTTATGAGTAGGAACATATGATACTCAGTTGTTTGTTTCTGTGTTGACTAGCCACATTTCAAGTGCTAAGGAATCACGTGTGGCTAGTGGCTATCACATTGAACAAAAAAGTCTTAAGGAGTTCCTGGATGACATTGAACTGTGACACTAAATTCACCGAGATAGTTGTGTCTTTTTGTTACAGCAGCCAGCATCACTTTCACGCTGGGGATAGTTTATTCGCGTAGTGCATTCTAGTTTACTTCCTGTTCTTGAAGAAATGAAATTATGTTCCCTTCTTTTCCAAAAAAGCCTCTTCTTTCTTTCTCATCTACTGTCCTTATCCCCATGTATCAAATTCTTTTTGTTCAGGCATCCCAATTTTATCTAAGAAAAATTAAGGACTGTGAACGCCAACATTTCAAATCATTGTTTAGCACTGGACAAAAATTAAAATAAAATTTAAGTTTCTAATGATGTGAGCCAGGTAGGAAGGATGACCAGACTTCAAATACCATGAGAAAGAATGGAGTGAATTGTGTGCAAGTGTGTGGGCAGTGATACTTGTGTTTTAGATACAATTCTGTCATATTTATACATAATAGGGTTTGTTTCTGGGCTATTTCTTCTATTCCTCTATCCTTTGACAGCATTGAGCAGATTTAATTATTTTAACTTTATTAAATGTTGCTATCTGATAGAGTGTCTCAAATCATTACTTTTTGTTCATTATTTTCTTGGATGTCTTACTATGAATTTCTTTATCTGTTCCCCTCAGGTGTCTGGGGCTAGTATATCATCTCCTCAGTTCGTGGCATCTGATCATCTTTGGTAAAAGGCCATCTCATATTATTCAACCTTTTTTCCCTTTATCCTCTGTTCATTCCACTCCACCTGAAAGCTTTCATTCTAATGTGTTTTATATATAGTATTTGATCTGAATATATCTTTGAAAAGTGTGCAGTGCTGCTTTGCATAATGTGTTTTAATTCATTTCATTGTTATTGTGCTATGAATCTCATTCTGACTTACATATTTTATCTCTCACCAATATAGTTTAAGATCTTTGCATGTAACATTTAATTCTTTCAAATGGAATTTGGAATCAATTGATCAAATGAAAGTATTCAACTGACGTTCTGATTGTCATTGTTTTAATTATATAAACGTATACATGTTGCCTTGCAGTATGTCAGTAAAACGTTATAATTTTCATAAGATGCTGGGATTTTAAACTATTGTTACTTGTTGTAAAGTATTTTTTCTCTTATACTTTCTAAACTGTAATTGTAAACATTAAAAAATTTATGAGTATTTATTATATACCCATTTTTTTTACCTGTCTGTCTTATTTATTTTCTGTCTTTGCCTTTGCAATATAATATCCATGAGGAATTTTTGGCTGCTTTGTGGTATATTAGGGACTTTACAGTATAGGAGGGGCAGTGCAGGTGCAGACAGACCAGCAGGCATTTACATGACGGTGCTCACTACAAGCCCATAAGTATGGTGGACTAAACTAGCATATAGGTGGCCAACCCCAGGATTTCCCTTAATCTTTCGTGAGACTGGGATGGCGGACTGGAAACTTAAAGGTTAATCAGAACGAAGTCAGATAAAGAAAGGTGGGGAGGCACCAAAGGGTATTGCAGAATGCAGGAACCTTGTGTACAAATGTCTGGAGGCAGGAGTAAGTGTGGTGTGTTCAGAGAACACATTCCAGGTTCCACAAAATCTCTTAAATCATGTCTTTGTTTTTTAATTGCCTTCTCTTTTTATTCTCACTCATGCTTTTAATTTGAGTTCTCTCTTTCTTTTACTTTAATAGTGTGTATAGCCCTCATGTTTTTCTTTTCTTCTCATTTCTCATCTTCTATGTGAGAAGAGGTCTAGAAAATATTACTGTTAACACGTAGAAGAGAGGAGTTTAATTCATCTAGGTCCCCTGACAGTATCACTAATGATTAGAAATTCTTTTCTTATACAATAAATAAAACTAATTGAAATACTTACTTGATTCTTATTCAAAATCCCAATATTTATTAGCCATTATTTTAGTTTGGATCTAACAATCTAATAAATAAATACTATTATCCAGAAATATTTTTATTTTTAGAGTTGTGGGATATGCGTGAGGATTTGGTTCATAGGTAAATTGCATGAAGATGAGGTTTGGGCTTCTAGTGACCTACTCACCTAGAAATGAACATGATACCCAAAGGGTGATTATGTACCCTTTATCCCCTCTCCTTCCCTCTCTCCCTGTCTCCTTTAGCAGTGCCCAGTGTCTGATGTTCCTGCCTTCGTGCCCACATGCCCAGTGTTTCGTGTCCATTTATGAGTGAAAACGTGGTATTCAGTTTGTTTCTGTTCTGGTTAGAATGATGACCTCCAATCACACCCACGTTGCTGCAAAGGACATGGTTCTGTCCTTCTTTATGGTGGCATAGTATACAATCATGTATGTGTACCTCATAGAAATATATATTATTGATGATATCATATTATCTGAATCAGTGAATTAAAGGTCACATATTTACAATACTCATGTGCTGATTCTCCATCACCTTTGAAAAATTTAGCTACTTTTGATCAAGAATGTGCTGTATTATTAAGAATTGTTTTCCTAGATTAGATATTTTTTAATGGAATTAATGGAGGATAGGATTGTAGGGAAACTGCTAAAATATTTTTGAATTACTTAGAATGAATCTTCCTTAATTTCTTGCAGTCTTAAGATATTTACCTCTTTTCTAGTTGGACTCTTTGGTACACAATAAGAATGGATATATTGTAATCTTTCTTTCTGTGATTGGTCCATTCCTCTTTTATAAGTTCATTGGTTTAAAAAATTCTCCTGGAATTTTATAACCATTGATTAGAATTTGCCCATTCCAAAGTTGCTGAAAATGTGCATGTCTTGTATGTCAATTCAGCTGTTTGAATTTCAAAGGGAAGGGAAGGTTGGTGAGTCTAGTCTCACTAATTTTTAGCCACCATAATCTAGATGATCTCTGAAATGTTGTAATCAACAAAAGTCAGAACCATGTATTAGGTTATCCAAAACAAGAAACACAGCATTGTATTCTTTGTTAATGTATACATGAATAAAGGAGGTCAAATTCAAAATGTGAATATGAGGGGGAAAAGGGAGTTGTTTTGCTTAGAGAATGGGATGAAAAAAATAAATCTGGATATTTGCCTGCTTCCTGAAAAATGGCAGACTTTTATGAAATAAAATGACCTCTGCCTTATTAGTAATTGTTTTAATGGGACCTGGAATTTGTTTTAATCATGTATGATAAAACACCCAGATAGGGAAATGATTGTCATAAAGGAAGAAGTGCACTATACTCACAAAGTATTCTAGAAACAGGAGGTACTGCATACTATGGATGGCCACACGGGAAAGCACCAGGGCCTACCAGAGGCAGAGGGTGTGAGAGGAAAATGTGGGAGAGAGCCTTATTGTGATCTCTGGGGGAAGGAAGAAGCAAGGCAGACTAAGAATACCTGTGATTGTTAGTTTGAAAAATTTCAGCAAGCTAGGGGGACATGAACTGTACCCAGTCGTCTGGTACTTGGTCCTTAGGTGATTACAGCATAAACAGGTAGTTGGTAATATGAACTCTGTGTTGGTTTAAATTTGAAAGGCAAGTTGTGTACTATTTCTGGAAACAAGGCTATGTTTGAGAGGAGGAGTTCCTTCGGGGTTAACAAGGCACCAAGATGTCAAAGCATCATAATATAGAAAATAAAAGATGTGATTAATAAAGTTAAAAGGAGTCTGCAGTTAAGTGGAGCTAACGATTTAGAGCAAGTTGCCAGAGTTTCAAAGAGATACTTTTGATTACATCGTTTTAGGGAATTCTTCAATTTTCACTTACACCGTTTTCTTAAATTCATCTCTTTTAGATGCTACCTTCCTCTTTTCTCATTCCCCTTTCAAAATTGCCTCATCATACTTTATAAGAGATATACAACCCCTCAACTGCCTTGAAGTACGGCACATTGCTCAATGGTGTACAAAACTCCTTTGTATATAAAAAAATGAACATTTCAAAATTATTCTGATTAGGTTGAAAAAATGAATAATTTTAACAATTTGCTTTCAAATTATTTAATTTCAATAAATTGAAGGAAGATATAATGGAGATTTCAGCTGGTTTATCATTAAAAGTAAGTTTTGATTGTAAATTAACGTGATTTTTTATATTTAACTTTAGAAGTATTCAAACTGGTTTGTGGCATTGTTACAAAAAATGTTTTCAATTTTATGTATTTAAATATTTAAATGAAATATGCTTCTCAGTACTTACAAAAATAAGAATAAAACTGATGCTAAATAGCATCTCAAGCATTAAATAGTATTTGTTAGTAAATATAAGAATGCATCTGGAGCAAAATAGAACAGCCTTTTCTTTCAAATTAACAGAAGCATTTCAAAAAATTTTTCATTGTCTTTTACAAATTGTTAATTAAAACTTACTAATATATAAATGTTCTAAGTCAATTCTAGTACAAATCTCAATTCAGAAGAAATATATAAAATATATCATTACAGAACATTTAAAAAAACGCATATAATTTATGTACATATTTGGTTTCAGAAAGGTATAATAGTATAATCAATAAAAGACTATCAAGCATAAAAGAATATTTCATGAAGAAAAATTCTGGGGAGAAAGTGAAAAGAAAATATGAAGGGAGAATAAGTAATGTGAAATGTCTGATTTTTTTTTTTTTAATTGTTTTAAAGATGTGAGGTACGATTCAGGATTCGGTACATAAATGGTCATCATACAGGTGAAGTTTGGGCATCCCTTTGGTCCCCACTTTGCCTGGTTTGAGATCAGGTAACCTTATTGATGTCACCCTCCCCCCTCCCCAGTGGTGTCCTGCTACTGTCAATCCCTTCATGTAGTATTATGATAAATGTGCAGAGTTCGCTTGTGAGAACAGGTGGTACTCAGTTCTTTGTTTTGTGACAGATCACTGAGTATTATAGACTCTAAATCCATCCAAGTTGTTGCAAAGTTCAAAATTTTGTTCTTGTTTATGGCTGCGAAATATTCTATAGCATATATATACCACTTTTTAAAAAATCCAATCCACTTTTGATGGGCAACACAGTGGTTTCATGTTTTGGTTATTGTGAATATGCTGCAATAAACAAGTGTGTGCTGGTATCTTTTTTATAGAATGATTTGAGTTCCTCCAGGTATATTCCAGAAGGGGGGGGTGCTGGGTCATATGGAAGGTCAATTTTTAGATCTTTTAGAAATCATCACACTGTTTTCCACAGAGGCTGTAATAATTTACACTCCACCAAACAAGTGTAGAAGCATTTCCTTTTCTTTACATCCTCTCCAGCATCTGTTTTTTTGAGTTATTAATAATGGCCATCCTGACTAGAGTAGGTGGTAGGTGGTATGTCAATGTGGTTTTGATTTGCATTTCTTTGATGATTAGTGAGGTTGATTTTTCACGTATTTGTTGGCTGCTCCCATGTCTTCTTTTGAGAAGTGTCTTTTCATATCTTTTGCCCACTTTGTAATGGGGCTGTTTGTTTTTATCTTTTTGGCACGTTTGAGTTCCTTGTAGACCCTGGATGTTAGGTCTTTGGCAGCTATACAGTTGGTAAATGTTTTTTCCCATTCTGTGGGCTGTCTCCCCACTGTCTTGATGGTTTCTTTTGCTTTGCAGAAGGTTTTCAGTTTGATGCGGTCTCACTTGTCTATCTTATCTCTTATGGTGTGGGCTTTTGGAATTTTTTCAGGAATTGGTTGCCTATTCCAATTTCTGTAAGGGTGTCTCCTGTGTTTTCTAAGATCCTTATAGTTTGAGATTTTATGTTTAGGTCCTTGATCCATTTATAATTTTTTTTTTGTATGGTGGTAGTTAGGAGTCCTGTTTCAATCTTCTGCATGTGGTCAGCTAGTTTTCCCAGCACCATTTACTGAATGGTAGAGACTTTGTCAAATATGAGTTGGTTGAAAAATAGAGGTTTTGCTTCTGGATTCTCTATCCTGTTTCATTGGTCTATATGCCTGTTCTTCTACTAATACCAGACTGTTTTGATTATTGTAGCCTTATAACAAAATTTGAAGTCTGGGAGTGTGAATTATCCCACTTTGTTTCTTTTGCTGGCGATTGTTTTGGCTATTCGTGATTGTTTATCTTTCCATATGAATTTCTGTATTGTCATTTCCAGGTCTGAGAAGAATGATATTGGTAATTTGTTGGGTATTGCATTGAATCTGTAGATTCCCTTGGGTAGGATGGAAATGTCTTACTTTTACAGAAGCATTTGTCCATATATATTTTTGAATGGATGATTGCATCAAAAATCTATTATATTTAGATTCCAGTGGATGCATTTAAGACAGTGTTATATGCAGTTTTATTTTAAAGTGTCAATATTTGCAATGTGTCGAAAATTATTATTTGCAACTATTTCACTTATTATAAAAATGTTGATGTAAGATAAAAATGTGAGGAGATACACAGACTTTTAACACACTTTAAAAGGTTTATCGAGTCAATCATTGTGATGGCCAGTGCTTTAAAAGATACCAGTAGTGCAAAATCAGGAGCATGTAGCTTAAGAAAAAGAACCAGAATGTAAGCACATAGAACAGTGGGGAAAAAATGGAAATATTTACGCTGAGAAAAGATATCTTAACATTAGAGGAAGTAGAAGAGAGACCAAATGAATTAATGAGACCTTCTTTCAACTCATGAAAGAATAATTAAGTGCAAATGAAGCAGAAGAATATGAGCTTGAGATTTGAAGCCAGAGTTAAAATTAAATTCAATGCTATTTCATTTTAAACATCTAACATTGCACCAGTTACAAAATATATCTAAGTTTCAATTTTCTCAAATGTAAATTGAGAGTCTGTCCTTACAGCTTATTGAAGACTGAATATGGCAATATGATATCACTTACCACCTATTAGACTTGATGAATATTTGTTGAATAAGTGAAAATTCAAATAATTATGCATGTAGTATTTTTGTTGTTTCCTGTTGTATATACAGTACACATTTTTGTCATTACAGCAATTAAAGAATATTAATTAAGGATTGTTTGTACTAGCTATCACAAATATAAGTTCACTTTGCCAAGCATCTGGTTGTTGGATCAATGCCTGGAAAACATATAGAGTATTCATCATTTCATACACCTGAACACTTTCTCTTCGCCTATAAAGGAAATGTAATGATAGTGCCAGCAGTGCCTGGAATATATGAAGTTGTATTATTAGATGCACTAACATCTAAATGCTTAAAATACAATTTTTTAAATCTATATGTAAAATATTTAAGGTATATCAAATCTGACATTTGATTTGCTGTAAGGGGATATCTACTCATTATCCCTTTCCCGTCAGGAATGCTAGTTAGCCAATGACAGAGTGGAACATTAAATCCATATTTTTGCAAGAATGGTAGTTAATAAGAAAGAGACAGTAGGTTGTCTTATGAGACCAAAACAATAAATATGATTAAAATATTTCAAAGTGTTGCTTAGCAACTGAGAACATGCCTATTCAGAGTTCTGAGATACACAAATATGTTATTTGAAAAAAAAAAATTACCCTGACTATTGCATACTCAAGGCAACTGTAATTTGACTTGAGTAGCAAAGTACCTTCACAGCTGTGAAATGATAGAACTTATCAATAGTAATTTTTTGTTCCCAAAACTCTGATACTTAAAATATTGTTATTTCTTTTGCTGAATTCACGACAATAAAATGGTATTTATTAGCATCTTCTAATGCTTGGTAACATATCATTATATTTATATAACCATTTCAAAATACTAAACTTTTTTCATATAAACTTTTTGGATGCTGTTGTCATAAGTAAAGCTATTCTATATTAAAATTCACTAAATAAGTTTGGATATATTCACTAGATTTCTAATAGCATTTTCTTTTGAGACTTTGACAAAACCGAGCACTATTTTTATTTGCTCAAGGTCATGCTCTATCGTGAACTCCAGAAATATGTTAAAAGAAAACATGTCATTAGACTGACAATTGGAGACTCTATTATGCATCCTTAAGTGAGGGTTAAAGATTTCGAGACAAAGATGTGTTAAATTAGCTAATCAGATGTCCAAGTTTTATTTATTTGCTTTATATCTTTATGGCAAAAAGCCTGTGTCATTTTTATGGAAAAAAGCAGAATAGTTCACTAATAATGATAAAATATCGGTTTATTTTTAGAAATGTTCTAAGAAATTTAGCTTACATTATTAAGAAATTAAAGATAAAACATGCTTAAAGTGTTTATTTTATACTATAATAAACTAAAAATAGAACTTTGTTCACTATTATTTATTCTTTTAGTCACAAACATGATCCTTTGAAGACGATTTTTCAGGGTATCATACAAAATTTGTTGGGGTTAAGCATGAAATCCGAATTTCATCATAGCTTGTTTCAGAAGCAACTTCAGAACCTTCATTATTTTTTATCTTTTTTATAGCTAGTTCTCAAAACCTTTCCCCCAAAAGTCCTCTAATTTCTTTCAAGCTTTTCTTCGAACAATTTTCTGTGCCTATTGACTTTTTTTATAATCAGTAAGACTTTTCAATCACTTTTAAAACCAGATAGTCAAAGCAAACTCTAAAATTAATATTAAGTTATATAAGGAGAGACTCCCCCAAAATGGAATTATCTTTGAAGGGCTGCCCCCTTGTAGTACACTCAGAATTTGTTCCTCTGGATCAAATCATCAACCAAAGCTTGTATCTGGAAGCAGAATAAATGTCCCTAGCTGTTGCAAATAGGTGAGGGATCTTACACCATGTAAAGACACCTGTCCACACTGCACTGAGTGTTCAACAGTTTTTGGCCAAAAAACAGCATAACTGCCATGCCCCACCCTCCTTATTCACCTGATCTTGCCTCAAGCAAATTTTTTTTGGTTTCCCAGATGAAAAAAAGGCCTTAAAGGGACATGTTTTGTGATGTGGAAGAAGGCAAACAAAAACAGCAGAAATACTTAAAGGCATCAAAATTGATGAGTTAAGAAACTGTTTTGAGCAGTGGAAAAAGCATCTTCATTGGTATATTGCCTCAACCAGAGAGTCATTTGAAGGTGACTGAAGTTTAAACATGTAAGAATAAATACACATTTTTAAATAAATAAATTCTGTGCTTTGGGGGTCCCTCTTCATATATTAATGACTAAAAGTGTGAGAGTTAAATTCTGCGGTAACTTATGTATACATAAATGCTACAGATATTTTATTAGTATTCAAAATTAAACAGTTATAGCTAAACTATATTAACTGTATAGTTGACCAATGGTTCATGCAGGGCTTAGGGACACCAACCTCTACACAGTCAAAAATTCTCATTAACTTTTGACTATTACAAAACTTAACTACTGATGGCCTACTGTTGACTGTACCAAATATCATAGTCAACACACATTTTGTATATTAGACATAATATACATTCTATTCTTACAGTAAAATAAGTTAGAGAAAAGAAAATGTCATTAAGAAAATCATACAGAAAGAATATTTACTATTTCTTAAATGGAAGTGAATCATTATAAAAGTCTTTATCTTCATCCTCTTTGTGTTGAGTAGGCTGAGAAGGAAGAGGAAGAGGAAGGGTTGGTCTTACCATCTCAAGCATTGTAGAGATAGAAGAAAATTCACATAAAAATGGACACAGGCATTTCAAGCCTCTGTTGTTCAAGGATAACTGTATATTAATATACAAACTATTAATAATGTATTTTAATAAATACTATTAATTATTTTTCTTAAATATTAGTGGCACATGACACAACATTCTAATGGCAATACATTTTCATATAAGCAAACTCGATTGAGAAATTTCTCACACATTCAGGCAGGCACGTGTGAAATTGGATAAGCTAAGAAACTGAGCAAGCTATGAAATTTAAAATTACCTATTTAATTTGTAAGTCCAGTCCTAGATAAGTTTTGCTAGCTATGTAACTGTTTATTGGTGAATGATGGTACAGTCCAGTTACTACAATGAATGTTTGATGTCAACAATCTTTCCTGTTAGTGGGTATTAATCTGCGATCTCGCATCAATTTCATTAGAGATAGAGAATTGACTTCTTGCAAAACTAGCAAAGTTTTTAACTGGTCTTTCTATTGACTGCTCTCAGCTTAGAAACTTGATGTTAAAGCAATTTCTACCGACTTTGATTTTCATTATATAAGTTAAAAAAATTTTTTTAACTTCCTTCGGTTAGGGAAAAATTTGCACATTCCACCACATTGGTTGCTAAATCACTTTATTCAAACCAACTCACCCTATTCCTCTTATTTTTATCAATAAATAATTTGTTTTAAATAATTTTCTTAAAATCTTCACTCGATTTTTATTAGAATTTTGATTATAATAATAGCTCCTCTCTTCTGTGTTAGTTTTTAATTTTTTAATAGAATGGAAAATTTTAATCATACAGAAATGTTAAAATAAATTCACAGTGAATGTCCTTATAATAACCACCCAGATTTTACTATTAGCATATGTGGTACACATGTTACATGATTTAGCACATACCATTCCATCCATCTTATTTTTTATGCAATAAAAGAATGCTACAGAAACCTATATATTTCTACCAAATATTTGTCTCCATAGTATTAACTAGAATTCAATACTTGTTTAGGTTTTTTTCATTTGATGAGAAGTTTACAGACAATAATTTAAAAATATTAAGTATATATTCAAATGCATATATTTGTGTCATCAAGATATACAGCAGTATGAACACCTCAGAAAATTTTGTCTTGCTTTATCCTGGTAGATTACCAACTCTCATCCCAAATCTCAGAGGCAATCACTGGTCAGATACCTTCTTCCACATCATAGATTGAAAGTACCTGCTCCATTTCTTCAAATAGAGTCTTATAATATGCACTTATATGTAATGTAAGGCTTTTTTCACTCAACACAATGCTGACATTCACCTTGTTAACGAATGTGTTGGTAGTATTATTGAGTAGTACTATCTTGTTAAATTTACCACAGTTTGTTTATACTTTTATATCTTTAGAACATTTGGTCAATTTCTAGTTTTTAATTATGTTGAATAAAGATTTTCTGTAAAATTTTATTGTATAATTTATTTTATATAAATACTGCGATAGGAATTTTTGTTAGTTATATCTTTAGTTTTATAAGAAAGTGCCAGCCCTTTTTCTGAAGAAGCTTGAATTTTTCACAACAAATTCTGGTTGCTCTACATCCCCATTAATATTTGGTCTTAAGATTATTTTTAATTTAAGTCATTCTGGTGAATAATGTGCAGTATTTTTTTGTTACCATTTTTGTTAGGTTTGATATTTTATTTTGTTTTTAAATCCTGTTTATTCAGTGATCAGTTTTGCACTAAATATCAGGTTCTTGCCATAGTCTAGCTTTTAATGGCAAACTTCCCGTTAGTTGACTTGCTATAAAGTACTAATATCCATTAATTTTATTTTTAATTACATATATGAGCTCTGTAATAAATGTATCCATATTATCACCCCTCATGAGAGAAAGTAAAAAGTTTTAAAAGTAAAGAATATAAACAATACAACAGAAAAAAGTATTTTATAAATAAAATTCCAGAGAAGAAACTTTAATAACTCAGTCAAGACTTAAATAAAATAATTATACTTCAGAGTTTTCTCTTGCTTTTTATTAAGAAATTGAAAGAAATGATTGGGCACTCTATCTGGACAGATTCTGAGAAACTGAAAAATTAAATTTGGAAAAGATGCTATTCACAATAAAAGCAACAAGAGTAGTCATACTAATAGGCATAATTAAATGTGGATGATTATCTTATTCCTATGATTGATCAGAAATTCTTTGTGAAGAGCAGCAATATTGCAGAGATACTTTTATTATCTATCAGGAGTATTCATTTTTCAATTTATTTCTTTGTAATAGTCAAGAAACATAACCTTGGAAAATCATTCTTAAATGATAATATTATGCCATCTGCTTAAACAAATTGCTACACTATAGTCCATAGACAAATCTTTACAACAGGGTTGAGAACAGATTTTATTGCTATAGTAAATGGCTTCTGGACCAGAAAACATGTACCTTGCTTTTAAATCTTTTATAATGTTCTTTTTGTTACTCCTACAGCTAGGGTTTGCTCATTCTATTCTTAAAATGCTGTTCCCTTTATTGACTCAAAGATTACTATCAGATGTCACCTAGACTACTTAACCGTATATCATAATGCCCATTAAACTATGTGCCTATGAACGTATGAAAATAATACTAAATAATGCCGGGCACAGAGCCTCAGTGCACTCATGCATCAGAATAAGCAATAAAATGTTTTACTGACTGGAAATGTGGTGCTTGAAGACAGGGTTACAAAAGGTCCCCGGTGCCCTCTTTAAGAGAATATGTCAAATGATTTCATTGGATGCTGTTCCCATGTAAACCAAGAAAACAAGAGATGTACCTAAACTATCCTTCCTCCTACAAATCTTTCATCCAGAGAGAATCACTTGAGTTTAAGAATTTTTTAAAACTAATTGTATCTTTCTGTCTTTCTCAAGGAGTGGCACAGCTGGATGCAGGGAAATGAATGCAAATATAGGGTGACTATTATAAACATTGAGAGCGTAATTATTTAGTTGTAGCATGAGATCTTTCCAGGAGACTACCATTACAGAGTATTGAAGAGCACAGTACCACTAAAAATCGTCAAAGATAGGTATGCAATACATAAAATTTGAGAGCGAAACTCAAACTAAGGTATTGTTTTCTAATTCTTTTGCAGCATTGCTTTAATATGCATTGACACTGTTACAAAACAGGTGAAAATCTTCACAATTTAAAAATAACCTAAATAAACAGGTTTCACTTACATTTGAATATTTAACAGCCTTCCTCCACCCCCATCTGAACAGAAAGACAATTTCCAGCATATTTTAAATGTTCTGTCTTAATTTGAGAGTTAAAATTGTTAAGTATCACTTCAAAATTTCTGTAATTATTCATGTATGTTAGATCATTTTCTTAGCATTGAATATTTGTAGATAGTAGTCAATGGAAGACAATGCCAAGTTGTACAAACATTTTAAAGACAGTAATTATCGAAATGATTATTTTGGTAGTCATTCAAGTTCTCCAAACATATGCTAGAATTTTCCTTTTCTACCATTTTGAGGGTAAATGAGACTATATGACTTGCTTTGGCTGACGAGCCCTTTGGTTCATGAGGAGGAGTGACATATACCGCCTCCAAACAGAGGTTTTAAAAGCCTGAGGGGATTTTCCGGAGTCACCTTCCCCCTGTTTGAGTGCCTTGTAATGTGCCAGGGGTAGTCCTTCCATTATTATTGGCCCTGAAGGAAGGCACAGAGTGCAGTGGAGACTCCAGCCAACCAAAGTATGCATAAAATACAAGCAATAAATAAGCCTTTTTCTTCATGTGTCTGTTGGCTGCTCGGATGTCCTCCTTTGTATCTCTACTTCTTTACCAGGCATTTCTCTCTAATACATTCTAATTAATCTTTCATCTGCTGTCTCACTGAAATAGTTTTTAACACGGCCACTAATGATTTGCAGTGGGGTCAATTCTCTAAATTAACTGTACCTTGTCCTCCTTAAAATGCTTCCATAGGGATCCATTCCACTATATCGATCTGGTTGCCCTTTTTCTCACTACTCTTTCCTAGTCATTCTCTTTTGCTAGTTCTTAGTCCTCTAATAGGTCTCTAAATGTCAGATTGACCAAGAGCTCTGTGTTCAGTTCTGTTACCTGTCTTTCCCCTTAGGTGAACTCATGTAGTCTCATCATACCAAATATGATCTATAAATAGATGACTCTCAAATTTACATATTCATCCCAGACTTCTCCCCTGACTTTTAAGCTCTAAGTCAACTGCCTCCCAGCATTTCCATTTGAAAGTGTAATTGACACCTTAACTTCTCCTGGCCCTCCCAAATCTATTATCTTCAATACTTTTCCTTTTCTTTTCCACATACAAGTCTTCTCCATCCTAGTAAACGTACTACCTAGTTGCTCTACTATTGTTTACGATTCCTCTCTTCCCCTCATCCTACAGGAAGACTTGTTAGTTCGACAAAATATATTCCAGATCTAAGCACTTTTCACTTTCTTCTTTGCTAAATCCCTAGTCTAGACCACCATGATCTCATGTTCAGGCTTTGTAATTACCTTCTGATTAAGTCATTGCCTCCACTTTTGCCTTTTGTATAGCCTGTCCTTCACCCAGCAGCCAAAGTGATCTTTCTAAAGCAAAAATCAAATCATAGGACTCATCTTCTTTTTAAAAGCCCTCTAGAAGCTTCTCACTTCTCTAAGAATAAAATCCAAATCCCTGTGGCCTGCAAGCCATACATAACTCTATGACCTCTTTCTTCAGTCTGTCCCTCATCCATCATGTTCCAGCCACAATGGTGTTTCTGTTGCTCCATGACAAACTTAGTCTGTTCTGTTCCTCCTGTTCTAAGTATTCTTTCCCCAGATCTTCCACAGAATTACCCCTTCGAATCAAGTATTTTCTTCTCTGATAGTCAGCCTTCCCTGCCCGCTGCAGCCTCAGTAACCCACAAGTTGTTCACTGCTACTTAACCTTATTTTATCTCATCCATAATGTCTATTACTATTTTAAAATTATGTTAACTTATTTTTATATCATCTTTCTCATTCCATTATAGTTAAGCTGCTTAAGGGTAAGTATACTATCTGCCTTATTGTTCGTTGTATTACCAGCCCCTAGAATCTAGTACACATGAAGCACTTTTAAAATATTTGTTGGGTCGGGCTTGGTGGCTCAGCCTGTAATCCCGCACTTTTGGGAGGCCGAGGTGAGTAAATTGCCTGAGCCCGCGGGTTCGAGACCCGCCTAGGCGACTTGGCGAGACCTCATCTCTACAATAAATCAAAAAATTAGCCATGCATGGTAGCACACGCCTATAGTTCCAGCTACTTGGGAGGCTTAGGCGGAAGGATCACCGGAGCCCAGCAGGTCGAGGCTGCGGTGGCCAGGAGCATGCCACTGTACTCTAGTCTGGGTGACAGAGTGAGACTCCAACTCAAAAAAATAAAATACAAATAAATAAAAATAAAATAAAGTATTTGTTGACTAATTGGCTCCTTTTCCTTGGCTTGACAAGATCTGATCCACTTATGATTCCTAATGGACTGCTCTCTGTGGATTATCTCTTCTTTTTTATTTTGTGTTAATCTTCTCCTCTCTGGCTTCTCATTTGCATTTTAACATGTTTGTTATCTTCCTCATCTTAACAGACACATACACATGCATGCACATACAGACTCAACACATTTGGACCCAGTATGAGGACCAGCATGTCCTCAAATGGTCGTTTTGCTAATTTCCTTGATTTCACAGCCAAACTTCTTTTAAGAAGCATCTGGACTTGGAGCAGTGCCTCACTCTTGTAATCCCAGCACTGTGGGAAGCCAAAGCAGGAGAATCACTTGAGACCAGGAGTTTGAGACCAACTGGGGCAACATAGCAAGTCTTATTTCTACTAAAAAATTATTAAAAAGAAGCATCTGTATTTGCTGTCTCCTTTTTCTTCCCTGCTATTCACTATATACTTTACTACAGTGCATCTTCTACCTTCTCATTATACCACCCATTTCAAGATCGTCACTGATTTTCTTGCTGCTAACTTTGATGGATATACCATAGTGTTACCTTACCTTACCTTACCTTACCTTTATTGTCCACTTCCTAATTTTTAAAATGCTTCTGTGATACTATTCTCTTATGGTTGTTCTTTTTAGCTTTCTGCTTGTTACATTTTAGGCTCCTTTTCTTTATCTTAAATAGCAAAGAATCTTCACGTAGGCCTTTTCTTCTTGTCACTTACTCTTGGATGTTCTCATCTTTGTGACTTCAGTTTTTGTCTCTGTGCTGTTGTCTTTCAAATCTCTATCTCCAGCCAGTGTCTCTCTTCTGAACTTTAGATCCACATTTCTCAGATGTGCCATGGTTAATTACTCTTGCTTGCAAGCCTTTTCCTTCTTGTGGGAAATTTTTCTTTACTCCTTTCTTCCATCTTCTCCGTCCTTTTGCTCAGTTGACATTGACTCAGCCTTTTACGACCTCTCAAGTCTGAGTTAGGCACGTGCGCTAAGTACCCTGTCATAGCACACATCATAGTATTGTAGGAACTCTTTACAAGGGCAGGATCATATCTGTATTAACTTACTATTGCCATTTTTGCCACATGGTGAATGCTGTTTAAATGTTGTAGGAGGCTTTGTATAGGAGATGGCACATTAAATATCTTTAAAAACAGAAATCAACAACAGGTACACATCCATCTCATTATATCTGTTTCCCTAGCAGTTCAGAAATACCTAATCTACATGTGGCACTTCCATTTGAATACAAGTTATATTCTGATCATCTTTTTATCTTTACAAGCAGGGATACCTTACAGCTCAGATTGTAATGACAATATTTTGAGCTTAGAATGCCACCTGATGCTTGGCAAAAGGAGCTGTCTCTGACCCTCTTTTTTTTTTTTTACCCCCTTTGTAATTTTCTCCAGTATTCTTTACTCTTTTCTTTGTTTTTCAGTGCCAATGCTTTGTTCAGTCCTAGTTAGGAACTTGTTCAAAAATAATTATCTCCTTTATCTATATGTCTCATCTCTTTTTTAACTTTTTCCATATCACAGAAAAATCAGCCTTCCTTTTTTTTATGTTTCTGCACTGAGCTAAAAAAAATGTCAGTTGTGACCCTTTTGTTTTAAAACAAAATTAAATATAATGTAGTCATTTAAAGTGCTGCCACATTCCTTTAGGAATAGAGAAAGATCTCTTCATCCACTTCTTCATATTCCTTGGGCTAAAAGCTTACTTTCTAGCAAAACATTTGTGAAAAATAAAAAGTATTATCCTTTTTTTTTTTTTTTTTTTTGAGTTGGAGTCTCACTCTGTCGCCCAGACTGGAGTGCAGTGGCTGCTTCCGGCCACCGCAGCCTCGACCTGCTGGGCTCCGGCCATCCTTCCGCCTCAGCCTTCTGAGTAGCCAGAACTACAGGCGCACGCTACCACACCTGGCTAATTTTTTTGATTTATTGTAGAGATGAGGTTTCGCCTGCCCAGGCGGGTCTCAACCCCACGGGCTCAGGCAATCCACTCACCTCAGCCTCCCAAGGCGCGGGATTACAGGCTGAGCCACCGAGCCCGGCTGTATTATCCATTTTTTATTCTTATTTGCTTTTAAAGTTTATAGATTTTTTTTGTATTGCCAATGTCTTCTATCTCAACTATATATTTTGGTTAAATATTGAATTATTCTCCTAGTCTAGGAACATATTGAACATTTGTTTATTTTTACATGAAAATGTATTTTGAGTTTCCAAATGCAACTAACTAATATAATTAGCTTTTGCCACGGAACTTAATTAATTATAAGTAGAAAATTACCCATTTCTTCAAATCTATAGGTCTTTGTTAATTAGTTTGTGTAATTATGGTGCCGAGACAAGGAGATGAAATTCTACTTAGTATAATTTGTATTATGTTTTCTTATGTCTCTGATTCTTTGAAAATTGATAATCTTTGAATATCAAATATGGAAATTCTCACATAGAGTATTTTATTTTCTATAGTAATAATTTACCCTATCCAGTCTCTACCCCTTCTTTGTATAAGAAAATATAAATATATATATAAATTAATGATACTTGTTTGCTAATCATTGTTTGACATTAAGTATATGCTAGGCTAAAGGAATGGCTTAAATCACTATGGTAGAGATCTGAACATTTCAGTCCTTCTATATATGGTACCTTTTTACTCTTTAGAGATGTTATATATCTTACTTGCAAAAGATGTCTGGGAAAATAATAATGTCGAGTGGTGAGCAAAGAAGAAGAAAATTATATTTGCAGAATCTCCAGTGCTATAGTTCTTGCTTACTCATAAAAAGCCAAGTTACCAAAGCATTGTGGATTTATTATTTTACTTTTTAGTACTTTATTAGGTTGTCATTTTATGACATGGTACTATTTATATATAGCATAAAGTAGCACTTGAATGTTTTAATCCAATTATGAATCAAAAATTTGCCTTTTTTTTTTTTTTTTTTAAATTTGGAGTCTTACTCTGTTGCCCAGGCTGGAGTGCAGTGGCACGGCACGCTCATGGCTACTGTAGTCTCGACCTACTGGGCTCAGGCGATCCTTTTTCCTCTGCCTTCCAAGTAGCTGGAACTACAGGCATGTGCCACCACGCCGGGCTAATTTTTTGATTTATTATAGAGATGTGGGCTCAGGCAATCCTCTCACCTTGGCCTCCCAAAGTGCTGGGATTATAGGTGTAAGCTAGCGTGCCAGCTACCGCGCCAGGCCGAAAACCTTGCCATTTTCGTTGTGATTTTTCTTGCAAATATTGGTCTGAAGGAGACATTACTTTTTTTGTTTTGCAGCTTAAAGCAATTCATGTCCCCTTTTTATTTTGTATTCCTCATATATAAAATGAAATAATTGAACCAGATTATTTTTTGCCAAGTTGTTAGCTGACATAAGTGTCTACTTTCTGATAGAACCTTTTGTTTTTAAGTAAAAGAAATCAGCTAGAGGATGTGATTTTTTTTTTTTTTTTTTTTTTTTGAGTTGGAGTCTCACTCTGTTGCCCAGGCTGGAGTGCAGTGGCACGCTCATAGCTACTGCAGCCTCTACCTGCTGGGCTTCAGTGATCCTTCCGCTTCAGCCTTCCAAGTAGCAGGAACTACAGGCGCGCACTACCACGCCCGGCTAATTTTTTTTTTTTTAATTTATTGTAGAGACTGGGTCTCGAACCTGCGGGCTCAGGCAGTCTACTTGCCTCGGCCTCCCAAAGTGCTGGGATTATAGGCTGGGCCTCCAAGCCCGGCCAAGGATGTGATTCTTTAAGAGAATTGTATAGTAAACTTTGTTGAAACTTATTTCTTTGATTGATCTTAACAATATTAGTTTGTTTTGATATCTTTCTTGTTATTGTGCAATTTTATAATTTTAATTGATGGTAATTATGGAGTAAAAAAATTAATGAAACCACCTCTTTTTCTTAAAAGCTACAATGCTTTCAAAACTAAGTAAAATTTTGCCTCCTTTTTGACTCATTTATAATCATTCATAATGTCATATCATGATTTTTTTTTTTTTAAGTGATATTGATGTTTGGGTACCAGAACCAGACCACTCAGAAGTTCCTGCTGAGTGGTGGGACTTTGATGCTGATAAGTCACTTCTTATTGGAGTTTTTAAACATGGTAAGTAAGAAGTAAGGTGGATGGGATCCCCTTGTGTGTACAATGCAATTCAACTAGTTCTCAGATTACTGATTTTCACTTAGAGCTTCACAGTAACACCTATATCATATATAGAGCATTAAAAGTATACTCTGCAAATGTAGTATTATACCTATCACTCATTACGTGTCTTTTATCAATCATCATCATCCCATTTCCTCAAGAGAGGATGGTATACATAATCTGACCCTCCTGGATATATTTTTCAGACAACTTCCTCTCTCAGGAAGAGTTCTTATGTGAAATATGTATGTTAGTATGTGCTGAAAAGTTTATTCTATTTTTTATATTAACTGATCCATTTAATCTAAAATTGTATAGATACATGTTACCAGATCATGTTATGTATATGACAGTTTCTCAAAAGCATACTTAACCTATATCATTTTAATCTTTATCCTATTAGTCCAGGAATATTATCCTCTGTAAATATGAGGAATGTCTATATTTATAAACCTTGCTTCTTTTTGTCTTTTGTACTTTTATATTTGATGATGCTTCCAGGTTATGAAAAGTATAATACTATTCGAGCAGACCCAGCATTGTGCTTTTTGGAAAGAGTCGGAAAGCCTGATGACAAAGCAGTTGCTGCCGAACAGAGAGCGAATGATTATATGGATGGGTATGTGCATTTCAGAATCTTGAATTTTCCATATATTTTTGTGTTTTGTTTGATCTCAGCGTAGTCTATGTCAGATATGTTTATCTTCAAATGATGTAGCAGTAAGAGAGCTGGAGCTTACATTCTGAAAGAGCTAATGATACTCTAATAAGTTAGCACTTATCCAACAGAGCATCATCAAGGAAGAGATTGGACTTGTCCCACACCCATTCTTTTGACAAGTTCTTTTGTAAGTGTATCATGGCCACTAAGTTCATAAAATTTTAGGGGAATGGGGGGAAGGGAGGCCAGAACATTACAGTTGATGGGAAAGGTAACGTTTATTACCTCAAATCTCTTATATAACATGGTCTAGTACTTGCATATAACCTATGCATGCCCTCCTGTATACTTTAGGTCATGTTTAGATTACTTATAATACCTAATACAATGTAAATGCTATATAAATAGTTGTTACTGAATTTTTGAGAGAATAATGACAAGAAAAAAATGTCTGTGCATGTTCAGTACAAATGCAGTTTTTATTTCAAATATTTTTGATCCATGGTTGGTCAAATCCATGGATATGAAGCTCACAGATATGGAATGCCAACTGTACCTGTTTTAAGACCTTATATAATCTTTCTTTTCTTTCTTTTTTTTTTTTTTGAGTTGGAGTCTTACTCTGTTGCCTAGACTGGAGTGCAGTGGCCGCTCCCGGCCACCACAGCCTCGACCTACTGGGGCTCTGGCAATCCTTCCGCCTCAGCTTTCCAAGTAGCTGGAATTACAGGCGCGCGTTACCACGCCCAGCTAATTTTTTGATTTTATTGTAGAGATGAGGTCTCACCAAATTACCCAGGTGGGTCTCAAACCTGCGGGCTCAGGCAATCCACTCACCTCAGCCTCCCAAGGCGTGGGATTACAGGCTGAGCCACCGAGCCCAGCTATAATCTTTCTTTTCTTAACAAAAGAGAAAAGTAAGACACATGTTGAGCTTAGTCATAACACATCTAAAAGTGTGCTTGAGAGTAAGGGTACATTAGAACTACCTTTCTCCCTATTTATTATAAAGTAGCCTTCATGCTGTGACTTGGACTCCTCTGGCTAGAGAACAGACTTCAGTCTTATCCTTAATGTAGACTTTAAAAATCCCTCCAATGAGACTTCGTTTGTTTGTGTTGTCAAGAAACTGTAAGTTCGTTACAATAATTATAGCATTTGTTGGTATTTTAACAGGGACGTGGAAGATCCAGAATACAAACCTGCTCCAGCCATCTTTAAAGATGATATAGAGGTATGCTTTCGGTCATATTTTTAAATTTTCAAATTTAGGTATTCTTTTGTTTGCTTTTTCTTTTGCATGTTTTTCTCGTTATGCATAATCTGTTCTTCAGAGGACTAGCTAAGGAAGTGTACAGCTGAAATTAAATCACATCACAAATAATCACTAGAATTCACCTGATCTCCCCTCCTAGAAAAAGTGGAGACTGATTTGGAAATGTCAGTATAATGGGGCTTTCCTTCGTGCTTCACTTCTTACAGCTAAGAAGCACATTGTACCAGGGCAAAATACCAAAGCAGAGTGAGAAATAGTTACTAAAGATACACAAAAAGAGATAGACACTATATTTACATGAAGAAGCTTAAAATAGAGAGTAGAGCCTAGAGGAATTCTGAACTGCCAAAGCATAGTTCTAAGTGCTCTATTTATAGAATATCAACTCTAAAAGGAGCTAAATGGAAGTATAGAAAATAATCTGTGGAGTGGGAAACAGGATGTTAAAAGAATTGAGGAATTTCCATAATATTTATGAGAGCATAGTAAAAAGAGATGATGCCATAACTGTCAGGTGGGGTTTGCTGGTCTTAGTAGGTAAAGGACTTAGATATTGATTCCTATTTGTGGACAAGTGACAAACTTACTATAGTGTGTGAACAGTGAGAACTGAAATCTTATGTGAGGTGAGGACTCTCAACAGACACATAGTACAGGGAGATAATAAGGAAATAAATCTCATCATGTGCTCTGGGCAGGAAAAATATTGTCTCCCCTGAGAATTTATAACCATAGGCCTGAATTCTCTTGAGTATATAGTTTGATTCTTTTACTGTATTTGTATGGTCCAGGAACCTTCAGTATAACATAAAAAGGGGTTAGTCCTTAACTGGTAATATCCCTGGGATACCTGGTCAAAACTAAAAGGAAAAAAAAACTGCAAAATAGTTCAATCCAGACTATACATGATTCCTAGAGTGATTGTTAGCATACAATTAAGAACAAGATTAGGCTTCCAAGAACTTCTGATAGTATATCTGTTGAAATTAAAAAACAAATATTTGAATGATTAAAGATATTTTAAGAACCAAAAACAAAAGACAAGATGTGATTTTAAGAGACTAGGAAACTAGCACAGTGGCTAGCTGTAATCCCAGCACTTTGGGAGGCGGAGGTGAGAGGATTGCCTGAGCCCAGGGGTTCGAGACCAGCCTTGGCGAGACCTTATCTCTACAATAAATCAAAAACTTAGCCAGGCTGGTGGCTCATACCTGCAGTATCCTAGACACTGGGGAAGAAGCTTGTGCTCTGGAAACTGAAAAGTGGAGGAGGTAACCAGAGCTAGGAATTAAAACACTTTTCTCATGTAGTGTCTCTCCAGTTTCCTCTGCTAACAAAGCTTAGTGTCATACAGACTGTCAGAGGAAAAAATATTTAAAGAGCTCAGATCTGCTGAGCACAGTGGCTCACATCTATAATCCCAGCACTTTAGGAGGCTGAGGTGATAGGATCGCCTGAGCCCATGGGTTCGAGACCAGTCTGGGCAACTTGACAAGACCTCATCTCTACAATAAATCAAAAAATTAGCTGGGTGTGGTGGCGCATGCCTATAGTTCCACTACTTGGAAGGCTGAGGTGGAAGGATCAGCTGACCCCAGAAGGTCGAGGCTGTAGGGCCATGAGCATGCCGCTGCACTCCAGCCTGGGCAACAGAGTAAGATTCCAGCCCCCCCCCCCCCCCCCGAAAAGAGCACAGATCTATTTTCTTAAAGCAGGCAAAAAGTATGAAAGGCAATGCCTTTGGAATAGAGAGGCAGTAAATCAATAATGGAATATAGAATATGTGAAAAATTTTTAGAAACAAGGGCAACATAATGTCTGGCATATATCTAATAGGTGTTCCAGAAGGAGTGACTAGAGGAAATAGGGAGAAGCACCATGAAGAGATATCACCTGAGAATTTCTTCTGCCATTATAAAAGACATGAATCCTCAGATTCAAACAACAAAATAAATCTTGGCAGGATAAATAAAACTAAGTATCTACTCCAAGAACTATGGTAAAATTGCAGATATACCAAAGAGAAGATGTTAAAAGCAATTTTTTAAAAACCCACCTTCAAAGGAATTATGATAATTCTAACTTCAGGCTTTTTAAAAACAACAATAGAAACTAGTAGGCATTGAAATAAAATTACCAGTTAGGAATATAAGGTACCATTGGGATACTTAATAGAAGATGCTTTGCTGACAGACAAAAACTTTCTACAACACACACAAACTGTTTAAGGCTGAAAAAGAAAAGATTTGTAGGTTGTCTAATAACCAAATATGAGAATGAATAAATTATCTGAGAGTTGGCATATGAAAGGGAAAAAAATTTTGTTAGCTATAAAACTTAAGGCATACTCACAGTTAGAGGAAGGGTGCAAGAAAAGAAAATGGCTTAACAGTAATGGTAGAAAAGAAGTGATTTTCATAAATAATGACTCATCTAAGTGTCAAAGGCAGTAGAGAAGTATGAAAAGTGCTTATTAAGAATAGGCAATTAAAAATTTTATTTTTGCTAAATTAATTATTAAGAATTGTATTGCAAAACAGCTATCTATTATAAAGAAGTTTGATTTGTTTCCTTTTTATATACATCTTGACCCATTTACCCTATGACAAGTTTTTATTTTCTTTTAAAAGGATGATGTTTCCTCACCAGGAGATCTTGTTATAGCAGATGGAGGTAAAAGGAATTTATTTCTTTACTCACCGTTATTGTAAATTCATATTCTAATGATACTATGAGATCAATACTTTTATAATGCTTCAACTATATATGAAATTCGTATTGAGTACAGTTGTAATCATAGGACATACTAATTGATTGGTAATTTAACGGTTCTTTTTTATTTTAAAGATGCGGGGTGTAATTCAGGATTAGGTGCATAAGTAGTCATTACAGGTGAAGTTGGGGCCTCCCAGTGGTCCTCACTTTCCCTGGTTTGAAATCAAGTACTGTTATTGAAGTTATGTGACCCCCGCTCCCTGCCTCTGAGAGTATCCCACTACTGCCAGTCCCTTTCTTGTAGAATTATAAATGTCCAGGATCCACATACAAGTGAGAACATGTAATACTCGGTTCTATGTTTCTCTGATAGGTCACTGTGTATGAAAGACTCTAAAATTCATCCAAGTTGCTGCAAAGTGCATAATTTTGTCCTTCTTTATGGCTGTGTAATACTCCATTGTGATAGGTATCACATTTATTTTATTCGTTCCCCTTTCGATGAGCAGCACAGTTGGTTCCATGTTTTTGCTATTGTGAATAGTGCTACAGTAAACATGGCGTGTGCAGGTAACTTTTTTATAGAGTGAGTTGAGTTCCTCCAGGTATATTCTCAGAAGAGGAATTGCTGGATCACATGGAAGGTCGATTTTTAGGTCTTTTAGAAATCACCACAGCCGGGCTCGGTGGCTCAGCCTGTAATCCCGCGCCTTTGGGAGGCTGAGGTGAGTGGATTGTCTGAGCCCGTGGGTTCGAGACCCGCCTGGGCAAGCGAGACCTCATCTCTACAATAAATCAAAAATTAGCTGGGCGTGGTAACGCGCGCCTGTAGTTCCAGCTACTTGGAAGGCTGAGGCGGAAGGATCGCCGGAGCCCAGCAGGTCGAGGCTGCGGTGACCGAGAGTGGCCACTGCACTCCAGTCTGGGCGACAGAGTGAGACTCCAACTCAAAAAAAAAAAGAAATCACCACACCATTTTACACAGAAGTTGTACGAATTTACACTCCCACAAACAGTGTAGAAGTGTTTCCCTTTCTCTGCATTCTCTCTAGCATCTGTTGTTTTTTGAGTTATTGATGAATGCCATCCTGACTAAAGTTAAGTGGTATCTCAGTGTGGTTTTGGTTTGCTTTTATTTGATGATAAGTGAGGCTGATCATTGTTTTATATATGTTGGCTGCTCGTAGGTCTTCTTTGAGAAGTATCTATTCATATCTTTTGCCCACTTTTGAATAAGGTTGTTTGTTTTTTTCCTTTCAGCACACTCGAGTTCCTTGATGTTAGGCCTTTGTCAGATAAGACAGTTGGCAAATATTTATTCTCATTCTGTTGGCCGTTTTGATGGTTTCTTTTGCTTTGCAGAAACTTTTCAGATTGATGAGGCTCCACTTGTCTGTCTTTTCTCTTATGGCTTGGGCTTTGGAGTTTTGATCAGGAATTGGTTGCCTATTCCAATTTTCACAAGTGTGTCTCCTGTGTTTTCTAAGATTCTTATAGTTTGAGGGTTTTTTTTTTTTTTTCCCTGAATTGGAGTCTCTCTGTTGCCCAGGCTGGAGTGCAGTGCTACACTCATGGCCACCCCAGCGTCGATCTGCTGGGCTCTGTCGATCCTTCCGCCTCAGCCGTCCAAGTAACTGGAACTACAGGAGTGTGCTACCATGTCCAGCTAATTTTTTATTTATTGTAGAGACAAAGTTTTGCCTAGTTGCCTGGGCTGGTCTTGAACCCGCGGGCTCAGGCAATCTACTTGCCTCAGCCTCCCAAAGTGCTAGGATTACAGACTGAGCTACCGAGCCCAACCATAGTTTGAGGTTGTACATTTAGGTCTTTGATCCATTTAGAGTGGATTTTTGTGTATGTTGATAGGTTGGGTTCCTGTTTCATTCAACTGCATGTGGTCAGTCAGTTTTCCTGGCATCATTTACTGAATAGGTTCTCCTCTCCCCAGTGGTTTTTTAGTGGAGGCTTTCTTGGTTGAAGATGAGTTGGTTGAGAAATTGAAGTTTTGCTTCTGGAATCTCCAGTCTATTCCATTGGTCTATATGCCTGTTCCTGTATTAATACCAGATTGTTTTGGTTATTATAGCCATATTTTAAAGTTTAAAGTCTGGACGTGTGATACCTCCTGCTTTGTTTCCTTCGCGGAGGATTGTTTTGCCTGTTCGTGGTCATTTATGTTTACATATGAATCTTTGTATTGTCGTTTCCAGGACTGAGAAGAATGATGTTGGTAATTTAATGGGTATTGCATTAAATTTATAGATTGCCTTGGGTAGGATGGATATCTTAACAATCTTAATTTTTTCTATCCATGAGCATGGAATATTTTTCCATTTGTTTGTTTCTTCTTTGATTTCTTTGAGCAGTGTTTTATAGTTTTCATTGTAAATGTCTTTCACTTCTCTGGTTAGGAAGATGCCAAGGTATTTCTTTTTTTCTTTTTTGGTGTGACTTTTGTGAATGGGATTGTGCTTTTTATTTGGTTCTCTGCCTGTTTGTTGTTGGTGTATAAAAATGTGACTGTCTTTTGCATGTTGATTTTGTACCCTGTGACTTTGCCAAATCCTTCAGCAGTGAAATGAAGCTTTTTTCAGACTATCTTGGGTTTTCAAAATATAGGATGATATCATCAGCAAAGGATAACTTAACTTCCTCTTTTCCTATCTGGATACCCTGATTTTCTTCTCTTGTCTGATTGCTCTAGCTAGGACTTCCAACATGGGTGGGGTGAAAGTTGAACGGGTGGGATGAAAGTGGGCAGCCTTGTCTTGTACAGGTTTTCAGGGGAAATGCTTCCAATTTCTGTCCATTTAGCAGTATGTTGACTGTGGATTTATCGTAGATGACTCGTACTATTTTGTGGTATGGTCCCTCTATTCTTAGTTGTTTGAGGGTTTTTATTTAGAAGGATGCTGGATTTTTTTTTTTGAAAACTTTTTCTGTGTCTAATGACATAATCATGTGGTTCTTGGTTTTACATCTGTTGATGTATTGAATTATATTTATGGTCTTGCAGATGCTAAACCAACTGTGCATCCCAGGGTTGAAGCCTACTTGGTGATAGCGGATAATTTTTGAGATGTGTTGTTTATCTGGTTTGCTAGAATCTTGTTGAGAATTCTTCCATTTGTGTTCATCGGGGATATTGGCCTGTATTCTCTTTCTTTGTTGGGTCTTTACCCAGCTTGGGTATCAGTTTGATATTAGCTTCTTAAAATGATTTGGAGAGAGTTCCGTCTTTCTCGATTGCCTGGAATACTTTCAATAGGATTGATATCAACTCCTCCTTATATATTTTGTACAATTTTGCTGGAAAGTCATTTGGTCCAGGACTTTATTTGTTTGTTTATTTTTTGGTAGTTTTCTTATGACAGAGTCAGTTTCCCAGGTTGTTATTGGTCTATTTATGGTCTCTGTTTCTTCTTGTTTCAACCTTGGGAGGTTGTATGATGTCAGAACGTCATTCATTTTATTTAGGTTTTGGAGTGTGTTTCCATACAGGTGTACATAGTGATGTCTGGTAATCTTCTGTATTTCTTCAGGGTCAGTTGTGACTTGATCGTTCACTATTCTAATTGTGTTTATTTGCACTTTTTGTCTCTTGTTCTTGCTCAGTCTGGCCAAAGGTCCATTAATCTTATTTATCTTTTCAAAAAAAACAGCTTTTTGTTTCATTGACTTTTTTTTTTTTCCTGATATTTTTGTCTTCTGTGTCCCATATTTGTGCTTTTACTTTGGTGATCTGAATTCTTCTGCTGAACTTAGGGTTTTGGTGGTCTAACAGTTCCAGCTCCCTTAGGTGATTTGTTAGGCTGTTATCTTGTGATCTGTCCATTTTCGTGATGTATGTGCATAGAGCTATAAATTCCCCTTTTACTACTATTTTCATGGCATCCCAAGAGGTAAGATGTGTCTTTATTTTCATTCATTTCCAAGAATCTTTTGATTTCTGTTTTGATTTCTGTATTGACCCTGGAGTTGTTCAGCATCATATTGTTTAGTGTCCATGTTTTTGTGTGTGTTTGGGGGGATCTTGTTGGTGGCGATATTTATTTTTATTACACTGTGATCTGAGAGGATGCATGGTAGTATTTCGATCTTAAGGAATTTGTTTATATTTGATTTATGGCCCAGGATATGGTCTTGGAGTTATGTTCCATGTGGTGAGTAGAATGTATATTCTGTGTTTGTTGGGTAGAGTGTTCTATAGGTATCTATTAAGCCCATTTGGTCAAGATTCCAGATCTCTTTATTGATTTTTTTTTTTCCTCAGTGATCTCTCTAAGGTTTTTAGTGGGGTATTTAAGTCTCCAGTTATGATATTGTTAGAGTCAATGTCCTTTTTTAGTTTATTTAATAGTTGCTTTATAAATCCTGGTACTTCTGTGTTGGGTGCATATATATTTAGGATGGATATTTTTTGTTGATGGATTGAGCCAACTGGATAAAAGAGCATGTCCCAACAATATGCTGCCTTCATGGAACACACCTGATGACAAAGGACACTCACAGACTTAAAGTTAGAGGGCAGAGAATAAACTTTTAGGCTATAACAGAAAACAGAAAAAGGCAGGAGTCATAATTTGAATACCAGACAAAACATCCTTCAAGCTATCAAACATTTTTAAAAATTCAGAAGGACATTACATAATAACAGTTCTTTTAGTTGTTATAAATCTTTATGCAGTGGCTCACTGAACTTTTATAGAATAGAGATTTTGATGACTTTATGGCTTGTTTATCAGACCTATGAGATTTCGTCATTAAAATATTAATTCAATGATACATTCACCGTCTTGTTAGTTCTGTATGTACATTACGAGACATTCTTTTCTGTGCAAAGCTCTTCTGTGCAGGATATTGCTTCTACTTCCATCTGATATCAAAATAGATACACACTGACACAAGAGTACACTCATTCCCACCTGCTACCCAGGAATGAGGGATTAGGTTTTTCTTAGTATGAATGATTACAGCCTAATTATGATATATATAATTATAGTATTACACCTTGTCATGTTGACATTAAAAATATTTTCATCACATTAAATTGAGATAAATTTAATACAGAAGACTTCAATTAGAATTGTTTACAGTATTCAACTTCCATGAATTCAGTTTAGCTTTTAATTTATTTAAGGTGTTTAATATTTCCAACTAGTATAATATAATGGAAATGCAACAGTTATGTTTTCTGTGTAGATGAATTCCCTTCAAATATAATATTGTGGTTCTTTATTATACAGTGTCCTACTTATTTAAGCTGCTCTTAAAGTTTGTTGTAATTTTTTTAGAGATGTTGTTGAACGAAAACGTCATGATGAGAAATTTGATTTTTTTTTCCCACATAGATTGAATAAAAAAAGTTTTAGGCAAAGAAATTTTGCTACTTTTGTGAGCTTCATACAGTATCTGTTTAGTTTTATTATTATTGACATGCAATTTCTTTAAATATAGATGGTCAACTGATGGAGGGTGACAAAATTTATTGGCCGACTCAATCAGCTTTAACCACACGTTTGAGGCGTCTCATCACTGCATATCAGCGTACTAATAAAAACCGGCAAATTCAGCAGATACAACCAGTTTTCTCAATGCCTGCCAGTGTAATGCAGCCTCTTTATGAAGAAGCCACTCTTAATCCTAAAATGGCAGCCAAGATAGAAAGACAGCAGAGGTAAGACAATAGCACTAAATTTTTACATATTAAGTTTTTAATATAGTTGTTTATTCTAAAGGCTGTCAGAGTTTGATTATCCACTTTGTGAAAAACATATATATGTAGAGAAGTGAGTCAAAGCAAAGTGTTTTGTACACATATACATGTATAATCACTCATATATATGTATAAATGTTTGAAACTTACAAATATTATTACATCTTATATTTAGTACCCATACTTCAATCTTTCTTTTGTCATGTTTAAGAACACAGAGATGTTAAAAAAAAAAATAAAGAAGATGCAGGGCAAACTCAATAAATGAATTAATAAAACAGAAGTTCAAATTGTATGATATAAATTCCAGTCTATCATATTTTACATTGAGACATTTATGAAGTATAACAATGTATGGAAGGCAAGTCTGCCTCTGCTTTATATAGCAGATGAACCCTTGGAAATACTGATGTCTAAGGGAACAAGTTGCAAGAGTTCTTGTTTAAAAAACAAGCAAACGTCTCTCAGCCCACAAGGTTTAACTTCTTAAAAAGAATAGAGTAGGCTGGGTACAGTGCCTCAAGCTTATAATCCCAGCACATTGGGAGGCTGGGATGAGAGGATTACCTGAGCTGAAGGGTTCAAGACCAGCCTGGGCAACTTGGTGAGACCTCGTCTCTACAATAAATCAAATAATAATAATAATAATAAGCCAGGCGTGGTAGTGGGCGCCTGTAGTTCCAACTACTTGGAAGACTGAGGCGGAAGGATCACCTGATCCCAGCAGGTTGAGGCTGTGGTAGCTGTGAGTATGAGTGTGTCACTACACTCCAGCCTAGGCAACAGAGTGAGACTCCAACTCAAAAAGCAAAAACAAAAAAAGAATAGCAATGTTTATCAATAACCTAGCTCCTTTATTAAACTGGGATCTTTGGATGTTCTCTGGAAGATAAGTCATTGTTCTTTTGTTTCATTTGTAGCACATTCATTATAGCCAGAATTTAGTTAGTCTGAAAGTTTCAGATTTTAGCTATTTAAGCCATAATTTTCAAATACTACTACTTTTGTAAATACATTGTTTTATCTATTCTCACATAACAAACCACTCCAAAACAGAAACAATACTTTAAAAAAAAATTTTCTTGATTCTCTGAGTTTACCAGGTGGCTTCTCTGCTTCATATGCTGTTGGCTAGAGTTCTAACTAGCTGGAAGATCCAAAGTAGTCTCACTCACGTGACATAGCAGGCAGTTGGTGCTGGCTGCCAGCTGGAAGCTTAGATCCCAAGAGAGATCATTCTAAGTATACAAAGCATAAACTGCAGATTTTTTTACAGCCTAGTCTTAGCAGTTACAAAAGTATCATTCTGTTACTGTCTGTTGATCAGAAAAAGTCACAGACCAGCCCAGATATAAAGGAAAGGGAAATAAATTCCACCTTTTAATAGAAGAGTGGCAGAGAGTCTGTGGCTATCTTTAATCTACCATACACATTTTCCCTCAGTTGGATCTGGAATGATTTTCCTGAATTGTTAGTTTTATCATGACATTCAATGACTCCTTATTTAGTTTATGTATGAAGTCTTAAGTTTTTGTTTTTTTTTTTTTGAGTTGGAGTCTTACTCTGTCGCCTAGACTGGAGTGCAGTGGCCGGGAGCGGCCACTGCAGCCTCTACCTGCTGGGCTCCGACGATCCTTCCGCCTCAGCCTTCCAAGTAGCTGGAACTACAGGCGCGCGCTACCACGCACGGCTGATTTTTTATTTATTGTAGAGATGAGGTCTCGCCAAGTTGCCCAGGCGGGTCTCGAACCCGTGGGCTTAGGCAATCCGCTCACCTCAGCCTCCCAAGTCGCGGGATTACAGGCTGAGCACTGAGCCTGGCTAGTCTTAAATTCTTAAGCCCAAGTTCAAAGGTCTCTTCAGTTTAGGCTTTAACATGTATTTCTAACTTTATCCAGTACTGTAGAATGCCCTACGTATCCTTGACTCAATACCCTTATCTTATGTTGTTTTTGTCACCTGTAATACCCTTCTTTAACCCATTAATTCAAACCTAGCCCATTCTTCTGAGCTCAGCACATGGCTTATTTCCTCTATTGATTTTGTTTTTTTTAAACCAGTCTAGATCACAGCGTTCTCTCAATTTTCTGCACTCATATGGCAACTCATCTAAAGAAATTATTTATTTGTCACAATAATATAAGATATTGTAATGTCATTCATCTTTTTCTTTCTATGTCTTCTGGTCTATGTTGTAGGTTCTTTGAGGGTAGACACTGTGTTGTATTTTTTTAGTGTATGTTCTGTGTAGTCTTTCAGTTAATTCTTTTTCATTTTTATTCTTATCCCTCACATTTAATGACTTAATTGGTTTCCCAAGCTATTTTTACATCATCATTACATTAATCTTCTTAATGTATCACTATCATAAAAATAGCCCATTCACATATGGGCTATGCTTTTTCTCACACAACAATCCTGTGAGTTAAGCAAGTAAAAGTCTCTACAAATATACTGAAGTTTGGAGATCTTTAACATATGATGATAATATTACCCTCTTATCAGGAACTTTCAAATGAAGAGAGATTACTTCTTCCCAGGCATTTAGAGCATTTCATACCTGACCCAAACCCTATCTTGCTTTGTCCCAGTATGAGTCATATCCTTGTCAATCAGGAATACTCATCATTCCCTTCCCCCCAAATGCAGCGTACTCTCTCTTTGCTTATTCTGTGCTGTCTTTCTAGCATTCCCTCTCTACCTTTAGTGTTGTCTCATCTGAAATGCCATTTACTCTGCTAAGTCTGAACTGATCCTTCCATCTTCTGTACTCCTCTAAAACCTTTGGTTCTATAACTTATATAACTATAAAATACTACCTTATACTATAAATTTGTTTGAAAATGTCTTTTCTGTTTCCTGAAGGGCAGGGTCATCTTATATAATCTTGTATCCTGGGCATATTTTCTTACGTAGTAAAAGCACTAAAAACCATCATATGAAGAAATAGTGTACACTATAAAAAAGTATAGTTAGATAAATGATCAACTAACATTTAAAAATATATTTACAAGGCAATAAAACTGTATTTACTCCTTTAAAGTGTTAGGTACCTAAAATATTTTAAATTTGTATTACAGTCTTTATATCAGTATTACTAAATATTTATTTTAGTAACCAATGTGTTGTTGTTTTTTTTTTTTTACCTGATTCAAAATAGATGGACAAGAAGAGAAGAAGCTGACTTCTATAGGGTTGTATCTACATTTGGAGTAGTTTTTGACCCTGACAGAGGGCAATTTGATTGGACAAAATTTAGAGCTATGGCTAGGCTACATAAGAAAACTGATGATAGTTTGGAGAAATATTTGTATGCATTCATGTCCATGTGTCGAAGGGTTTGTCGTCTTCCTTCCAAAGAAGGTATGTATAAAATTTATTTTATATCTTATTTTGGTCAAAGAAGCAAAATCTCTAAAATTCAGAAATTTCCAATTTCTCTCATATGTAAAATTTTAATACTAACTCAACTTGTCAGCAATTTTTTGGAATTGTAAGTAAATTATGTTTAAAGATCCTCTATTCCTTAATCCTTCTAGCAATATGAAATCTAATGAGAACAAAGGTACACACTGAGTTTTAAGAATATAGCAAGGATTTACTGATGCTTATGATTAGGAGGTGGTAAAAGAAAAAGGATAGCTTTTGTTAAACAGAACTAACCTATATTTTGAGTCCATCTTATAGGAATTGTGCTAGAGGGATTATTTACTTGAATAATTTTACAAGGAATGAGGCCCCTCTCATAAGACATTTTCAAGAATTTTCTAGTAAAAATCTCCTCCCAGGCCATCTTCAAAAAAGATCCCTAATCAGAGGCGTTGATGCAACTCAGCTGCGGAACTGTTCTGAGATGAATTTCATTATCTCAAAAGCCCAAAAAAATAACTCATCCTGTTAGCAGTTCCTATTAGTATTGCTTGATATAGGCAGTTGTCTGCAGTACTTCCTGTGTGTGATTTCTGACTGCTAAAGCCAGTGGCCTCCTGTTCCTATTTTATAGTAAAAAGATTTCTCAGCCAGTTGGTTCATACCTGTAATTCCAGCATTTTGCAAGACTGAGGCAAGAAGATTGCTTGATCTCAGGAGTTCAAGATTAGCCTGGGCAACATAACAAGACCTCATCTCTACAAAAAATAGAAAAAATTAGTTGGGCATGGTGGCACTCGCCTGTAGTCCCAGCTACTTGGAAGATAGAAGTGGGAAGATCATGTGAACCCAGGAGGTCAAGGCTGCAGTGTACCATGATTATGCTATTGCACTGCAGTCTGAGTCCCCGACTCAAAAAAAAAAAAAAAAGATTTCTCTACTTGTTTTAATTTTATTTCCTAACAGATTTGTTGTCAGTTTACTGAATAGAATAATCAGTCATTTGATTATCAAGTAATTTGGGGTATGTTTTAACCTACTTTAACGTCTATTGGATACCATAAATGGGTTTAAAAAGACAGATAAAACAAAGTATTGTGTCTTTTTTTAATTATGGTTGTGAGGCCTAGATCAATTTTTTTTCCTAATTCCTATCAGCCATATAGTGATGTGAATCATCACTTTTTATTCTAATTTTATAGGAAAAGTGTTAATTACTAAAGGATCATGAAAAAGTAGACTTCCTTGTTAGAAACTTGAGTGAGGAGGTCCCTAAGGTCCCCACTGCCCAGTGTTTTTGATGGCACCAAGGAGAAAGCCATGGGCAACCCAAAGCAAGCACTGCACTGGGTGGCTGAGTGTCCAATAGTCCCTCTGGAGGTGCATTAATGCAAAGACAACACAGCAGTAAAAAGAAGACTATAAATCTAGATGTTAGAAAGCTACTCAGTAGATATAATATTGTTTGGTGATTACACATGAATTGAGTTTGATGAATCTTTTCTGACCAGAAATGTGCAATGTATATTTATTGTTGACACAGAATTAAAGGCTAAAGACCCATAGCCCATTGATTTGGGTGCATGCACTATTGCACTTCACATCTTCCAGCTGAATGAAGATGATACCAATAGTGAAAATTTGGAAGAAGAGACAAAATATAATTGTGACAAATCACTAGGTTCTGCCTACAACTGAATTCTACAGACTTTGGGACAGCCTACTCTATGCTATGGAAAACAAATCACACCTCCTTGTTGATGTAATGACAACATTACTGTTTTCAGACAAGAACATCAACAGCAACCTTATCACCTGGAACTGGGTGGTGGGTCCTGCAAGAACTGGAGAAACATCACTGTGTAAAGCATTAGCTGAGAAATTGACCATTAGGCTTTCAAGCAGGTACTAGGATAGACACTTAATTTAAATAAAATAGCCATAGCCTCTTTTCTGAGTGGTTTTCTGCAAGTGACAAGCTGATACCTAAGATGTTCCAGAAGGTTCAACATATGATTGATGATAAAGATACTCTGCTGTTTGTGCTAACTGGTAAGGTGGAGAGTCTCACAGCTGCCCGTATGATGTTTCTAGGGTAGGCACCAAGACATCAGATGCCACTGGCATGGTCAGTGCTATCTGGACCCAAATTGATCAGATTAAAAGGTATTTCATGCAAATTAAAACCATACTTAGATACCACCTAACTCCAGTCAGTATGGTCAACATTAATAGCTCAAAAAAACAGCAGATGCTGGAGAGGTTGTGGGAAAAAGGGAACTTCTACACTGTTGATCGGAATATAAACTAGTACAGCCTCTGTGGAAAACATTGTGGTGATTTCTAAAAGATCTGAAAATTGACATTCCATTCCAGCAGTCCCCCTTCTGGGAATATACCTGGAGGAACTCAATCACTCGATAAAAAAGATACCTGCACATGCATGTTTATCTCAGAATTATTTACAAAAGCACAAACAACCAACCATACTGCCCATCGAAAGTGAACTGGATAAGAAAAATGTGTGTATTTACATGATGGAATATTTTACAGCCATAAAGAAAAACAAAATTGTGAACTTTGCAGCAACCTAGATGGAATTAGAGTCTATAATATCCAGTGATTTATAATAGAAACAAAGATCTGAATACCACATGTACTCTCTCATAAGTGGACCCTGAACATTTATCATAATACTATAAGAAAGGGATTGGCAGTAGTGAGACACTACCAGAAGTGTGGGGGGCACATAACATCAATAAGGGTACCTAAATTTTACTGTACGATAACCACGTTATGTACATAACCCTCAATTGTACCCCACATTTTTAAAAGAAGAAAAAAAAACATTTCAGTGTAGTGATTCCAAATACTTTGAACATCCCTGAGAAGACGGACGTGGCTTTTGTGGACAGGGCAGGCATCAGGAAGTACATCATATAGCCATATGCAGCAGCCATCTTCAGAATTTACCTTTCTTGAATAAAGTGTCAGATCATATACCCTCAATGAGAGCTGTTGACCCTTTGAGAGCTGGAGATGATTGAAACATTGTGTCAAAATGTTTTATAAACTGTGTCAAAATTGTGCCTCCTTTTTTAATGATATTTCAGAGAAGAACATGCACTGTATGGTCAAGCATCCACAGTCAACATAGAGGTTCCTCTAGGCTTTCTCTCTGGCAGTGGATAAACAGCTTGAGAAGAGAAAGAAGCTTTAAATTTACATTTGCTCTAGGGCTTCTCCATCCAGTAGCTTTCTAATGGAGAACACACAACTAGTAGTGATGACACTTATCTTACAACTACCACCACTCCAGAAATCCCCTCTGTAAAACTTTGCTTAGATCTACAGACCAGAAATCCATAAGGCCCAGCTTTGTTAAAAGAAGTGTGTTATATTTACATTATTTCAAAATGCATACAAGAAGAAAAATAGCTTATCATTTTCACTGTTTTTAAAAGATAACTCAGGCTAGACATGGTGGCTCATACCTGTAACCCCAGCACTTTAGAGGCTGAGGCGGGAGAATTGATTGAGGTGAGGTATTTGAGACCAGCCTGGGTAACATAGTAAGACCCAATCTCTACCAAAAAACTTTCTGAAAAATTAGCTGGACATGGTGGCACACACCTGTAATCCTTGCTATTCAGGAAGGTGAGGCACTAGGATCACTTGAGTGTAGGAGTTCAAGCCTTCCGTGAACTGTGAATGCACCACTGCACTCCAGCCTGGGCCACAAAGCAAGACCCTATCTCTCTTTAAAAAAAAAAAAAGATAATTCAAATTCTGTTTGTCTCTATGTAAAGGGTTGTAGAACTGCCTAAACATGTTTATTCCCTATCCTGCCTCCAGCCAATCAGACATGTAATGCTAACAAGTTTTTGTTTTTGTTTTTTGAAAAAAGGAAGATTAATCCAGGCACAGTGGCTTATACCTGTAATCCCAGCACTTTGGGAGGCCAAGGTGGGAAGTTTACTTGAGCCCAGGAGTTCAAGACCAGGCCTGGGCAGCATAACAAAATCTCACTCATCTCCACAAAAAAACTTTTAAAAAATTAACCGGGTGTGGCACCTACTCGGGATGCTGAGGTAGAAGGATCGCCTGAACCCAGGAGGTACCTAAGAGGTCAAGGCTACCCTGAGCTGTGATAATCGAGGTCATGCTACTATACTTCAGCCTGGGAGAGAGAGCGAGACCCTGACTCAAAAAAAAAAAAAAACTTAATATAAATATGGGTATTATAGAAACAAAAGAGAAACCGTGTCATCTTAAGCATGTAATCATAACATTAAAAAACGTGCGTGTCACTCAAGCAATAGAAGGCAGCAATGAGTTTCTGGTGTCAGCCTATTTTACTTAGTAAAAAAAAAAAAAGCTTGGAGACTACTTAATAGATAAGGAAAGCCTATTGCAATGTTACAGAAATTGAGAAAAAATTCTAGGTAAAATGTTCTTCTATAATAATCACACATGGTCCAATTTGTTAGAAAAATGCAGACCCTCAGTGTTCAAGTGAAGTGTATGTTGGACGTCCCTCGTAACCCATTGCAGGCACACATGCATTGCTTGAATACTTCTGCCCATTGTTTTGTTTTTTTCAATAACATTTACATTTCAAATGAAGATTCATATTAATAGAGTGTAAAATAAATGGGTCAATAATTGGTGTATTGCAAAATATACATGTTTTGCTTTTATCTCATACTAAAATTTTGATGCTTCTTGGCCTTTTGGCTAAAGTCAAGTGTAAAATAAATTTCATTTTTAGTGCTTTGTTTTTAAAAAGAAAAAGGGAGAGATGTGAGATTTTACTTAAATCGGAGTTTCCCAAACTTACTCAATACACAGTGCCCTTTATGTCTCAGCAATTTCACAGCCTTAAGGCTAAAAAAAATACAATTCCGCTTATTGAGGAATTATGTCCAACAACTTAAGTGTTTACGTCATAACAATCTAGTAATTATTTGAAAACATGTTAACATATATTGAAAGAAATATAATGCTTGCATTTTTTTCTTAAATAGCCACAATTACTTGTGACGTGTACACCTGTTGGGCACTGTTCAACTTTTCAAGTCTCAGAAGCAGACTGGTACCTCCCACCTTGTTTTCTCTTCCATATTGAATTTTGCATGGTCCTTTTTTTTTTTCCCCTGCCACATATGATCTGTAGGAAGATTTTTCCATGGTCCTTGATTTTTTTTTTTTTTTCCTACTTTTTTGTTTTGGGCTATGTATAGACTTACAGAAAAGTTCCAGAGAATGTACAGGGAATTGCCATATATTCTCACCCTACCTCTCAATATTATAATTTTATATGGCTAATTACAGTCTAGTTATCAAAACAAGATATTAATGTTGTTAAAATGCCATTAACTAAATACCTATTTTAATTCTACCAGTTTTTCTACTAATGTTCTTTTTTGTTTCAAGATCCTTCATTGTATTTGGCTATTCTTTCTCCTTAGCCTCCTGCAGCCTGTAACAAGTTCTCAGTCATTCCTTGTTTTTCATGACCTTGATTCCTTTGAAAATTATCGATCGGTTATTTTGCCATATATCCTCTATTTGAGTTTGCTTTGTGTTTCACATGACTGAATTGAGGTCGTATATTTGTGGCAAGAGTACTACAGAAATGATGTATCCTCAGAATATAATATTATGGGGTCAGTAATGTTCATATGTCTTATTACTTTTGATTTTGATTTTATTCACTTGGTTAAGGTGCTTTATGCTGCATTTCTCCACTATAAAATTACTGTCTATCCCTCTAATTAAATATCCCGAGGAACTTCACAAATCCTGTTTCGTCTCTAACTTTCTCCCAGTGATTTTAGTATCTATCACATACTAAATCTTGTCTACAACAGTTTTTACTGTTGAATTCTGCAAGGAAGGACAGTTTATTTTCTGTCACCTATTTAATCAGTTATTCATGTTAGTATGAATTCATGGATATCTATTTTTATTCTATAGGTAACAATCCAATACTTTCATTATTTGTTGAACAAAGTGTTCCAAATGTGGCCATTAGGCACACTTCTCAGGTTGGTCCCTGCATTATTTCAACAAGCCTATATCTTTTTTGAGTCCTTCCCAAGCGTCAGTAACTCAATTTTGCAAAGATATAACCTCATCAAAAGGAATATAACATGATCTAACATTGAAACTGAACTACCTCAAGCTAGTAGTTTCTGCAGTGTTTGATAAATATGTCTGTGTTTCACTTGAAATTCAAAAAAGCCTTTGGTGCCTCTGTGAGTTCCCTGTAATTATGCCCTTGTTACCTTGTGTAGTTTGAGATATACTAACTTACATTTGTTTATAGGATTTCATTTAACAGTCCTAATTTATAAATGAGTTTGAGCAAGTGCTTTTCTATTTGATTCAGGCAGGTGTTAGAGTCTGGCACGGTGGCGCACACCTTTGATCCTATCTCTTTAGGTGGCTGAGGCGAAAATTGCTTGAGGCAAGAGGTTTGAGACCAGCTTGGGCAGTATAGCAGGACCTTGTCTCTACAAAACAATTTAAAAATTAGCCAGGCATGGTGGCAAGCACCTACTGTAGCCCCAGCTACTTGGGATGCTAAAGCAGGAGAATTGCTTGATACCACAAGTTTGAGGTTGCAGTGAGTTAGGATTGCACCACTGTACTCCAACCTGGGCAACAGAATGACACTCTGTCTCAAAGAAAAAAAAAGACTGGTCTTAATAAAGGCATAGCTCACAGGGAGTTTCTTAAAAGAAAATTTCTAGTTATATTAGTGTACTTCCAAAATAGTTGTGTTTAACATTAAGATTCAGTGTTTTATGTTACGTGATTATTTATTTTATTTTACTTTAGTCAGTCTTACTCTGTTACTCAGGCTGCAGTGCAGTGGCATGCTCATGAACACCGCAGCCTCAACCTTCTAGGCTTAGGTGAACGTTCCATCTCAGCCTTCCAAGTAGCTGGAACCATAGTCCTCTAGCCTCTGCCTCCCAAAATGCTGGGATTACAAGCATGAGCTGTACCCAGCTTGTTACATGATTTTTAGTGCTTGTTTTCAAAATGTGAATTTCTCAAGGCCAGGTGTAGTGACTCGCACCTG
>CAUYQG010199872.1:0-60031 GCA_963574415.1 Tarsius wallacei | reverse complement strand
AATTCTGTTATTCAACTGTGGAGGGATTGCTTTTGCTTCTGTTTGTTCAATCTCCTATTCTTCTTTATGTATATCCTCTTACTTTGTTCGATTCTGGACTTGCACTGTAGATTGGGGGTGGTCCCTTTTTACACTTTGGAGATTTACTTATGGGGGAACTGTGATTCAAACTTTATCTGCAGTTCCTGGTATCTGGTATCTGCTGTCGTGTGTGTATTATCTGAAACCCACTTCCCACTGCTTTGGAATCTGGTCATGCAGTGGGGTTGTAGGTTTGCTCCATGAAATAAAATGAGGTTAACAGAGGGAAGAGAATGGGGGAGACAGGGTGGGGGAGGTGGGTAGATAGAGAGAAAGGTAAGGGGAAGAACAGATGGGTGTACTAACAAATGGGGAGAGAGACAAAAACTGAAACAAATAAAAATAGTAGACCACAGCTACAAACTGACCAATTCTGATACAAGAAAAACACTAAAACATACATTGATGCTAACCAATCTTCTTATTTGTGTGCTATTCCTTTCTATAAAGATATAGTTTAGACAGAGAAGAAAAAGAAGAAGAAAGAAAGAAACGAACAAAAACTAAAATTAAAAAATTTAAAAAATATATAAAAATAAAAAAGGGGGGCCAGAATGAAAGGGATAGAATCGAGTTAGTAAACTAACAGAACCAATCAAGCACACTTTGAGACTTTTCATTTAAGTTCAATGCTCTTTCAGCTCTGATTTCTGGCTGTTTTGTCCCAAACTGGCAAGTTTATTCACAGGGCCAGTTTTCTCCTTTGGTGTTACCTTGAGTCGCCAACAGGTGGTGATGTCTCACGGCTCCAGATTGTCTTTATCTCAGTTGCTTGTCCCACCAGAGAGGGAGCCTGAAAGGGGGCCAGCCGGAAATAGACACACAGAGGGAGATCGAAGGCTCAGCCAGGCAGTGGTGGCAGCAGGTGTCCAGACCATGGCAGCGATGGTTCCTGGGACCACAGCGGCAATGATGGTGTCCTGACTGCAGTAGCGACGGCGACGAGTGCCTGGGCCGCGGCAGCAGTGGCAGTGGTGGCCGCCGCGGTGGTGGCAGCTGCTTCTGCCTCTGGGACCACTGTAATGTTTCTGCGGTGTCAGTGGCCGAGTTCTGTGTGAGGAGCAGGCCCCCAGGGAGGGAGCCCAAGTGTTTCTGTGTCCTCTTCCGCAGAGGTCTCACAGACCAAGCTGCCCGATCGCCATCTTGCGGGATGTGCCTTTAATGTTTAAAGGAATTCTTATCATTTCTAGTTGACCACTTATGTCACAAAAACAATCTTCGATTTTGTTACTGTTAATTTTATTTAGCATTTGCATTTATGTTTTTAATGCTGTTATGGTAAGTCCTTTTAATGTGTGATGGTGGATAACAATCAAACTAGATTTATTTCCTCTATAGGATGAGTCATTTCTTCCACCACCATCTATAAACATTTTGTCTTTTCCTCATTGATTTCTGACACTCTCTTACCATATAACAAGCATCTTTGCATCTGTCCCTAAGATGTTTATTCTGCTCCATTGATTCAGCTATTTGTTCTACCATTAATACTTTCTTTGTTCCAGATTTAATGAGGTATACATGACAAATAAAAATTGCATATACTTAAGGTATACAACATAATATTTTGATGTATGATACATTGTGGAATAAATATTATAATCAAGTTAACTAATATATTAATTACATCATATAGTTATCATTTTTTTGGTAATGAGAGCACTTGAGATCTACTCTAAGCAAATTTCAAGTATACAATACATTATTATTAACTATAGCCACAGTGTTGCATAGTAGATACCTAGAACTTATTGATTTTCTAACTGAAAGTCTGTACCCTTTCACCAATATTTCCTCAATTATCTCGCCTTTACTCCCTGTTTCCACACTTTGTTTCTATGAATTATACTTTTTTAGATTTCACATACAAATGAAATGTTTTACATGTAAGTGGATATTTCCCAGTTTTATCTCTGTTCTTGCAAATGGCAGAATCTTCTTTAATAAGACTGAATAATCTTTCATTGAATGCACATATATCACATTTTCTTTATTTATTCATCATCTGATGACAGACACTTAGGTTGTTTCCATATCTTGGCTATTGTGAGTGATGTTGCAATGAACATGGATGTGCCTATATCACTATAAGATCCTCACTTTAATTTGGATATGTATACAGAGAGGTAGGATTGTGGGAAAATAGGGTAGTTCTGTTTTTACTTTTTGAGAAATCTCTGTACTGTTTTTAATAATGGTTGCTTCAGTTTTCATTTCTACCAATTATATGAGTCTGTTTTCTCCACATTCTTGACAATGTTTTTTATCTTTTAATTTTTTAAATAATAGGCATTGTAACTGTTGTGAGGTGATATCTCCTTGAGGTTTTGATTTGAATTTCTCTGTTGATTATGAATGTTACATATCTTTTTATATGCCTGTTAGTCACTTGTGTAAATTATTTGGAGAAATGTCTATTTATATCCTTTGCCTATTTTAAAATTGGATTATTTGTTGTTTTGCTATTGAGTTATAGGATTTTCTTATATATCTTGAATTTAAGTCTTTTGTCGGATATATATAGTTTGCACTTTTTTACTTTCTTATGCTGTATTTTCATTTTATTGTTGTTTTGGCTGTGCATAAACTTTTAACTTTGTAGTCCCACTTGGTTATTTTTGCTTTCATTGCTGTGCTTACGGTAATATATCAAATATTGCCAATACCAATGCCAAGTTTCCCTTAAGTTTTCTTGTAAGAATTTTGTGGTTTTAGATCTTACCTTTAAGTCTTTAATACACTTAAGTTTATTTTTTCATGTGATGTAAGATAAACATACAATTTATTCTTGGGAATGTGGTTAATTTTTCCAGTACCATGTGTTGAAGACAATATCTTTCAGCATTGTGTACTCTTGTTGAAGATTAGTTGACCTTATATGGTTGAATTTGCTTCTGGGCTCTCTAATCTGTTCAGTTGGTCTGTGTCTTTTTTTAATATGCTAGTGCCATAATGTTTTAATTTCTATAGCTTGGAAAATGATTTGAAACCAGGAAGTGTGATTCCTACATTTCCGTGCTTTTTTCATTGCCCATGCTTAAAAAGAGTGGAGGCAATGTGTGACTGTCCATCCTTCCTAATCAACATGTCCTTCCTTATTTTTGTGCCATACCCAAGTGCTGTAATGTCTCACTTGGATTCCTTGGCTCCTGTCAAGATATTTTTCTGAGTGAATAATTGTTCAAATTGTTGCTTATGTGAGACAAAGAATTGGAGAAAGACTTATTCCATCATCTTGTTGACATCAGTCTCTCTATTAATCATGAATTTTCAAACATCTCTTTTCTTCCTTTTTCTGTTCTTTTGTTGTCTTGATTTGTGTGGTCTTAGTATTATCCATATGTCTGCACTTGTATTATTTTCTCCATATATCTTACATCCCTTTTATAGTTGGTATTGTTAATGCTTTCCTGATGCCTAGATAGATGTATGCCTTAAATTGTCCTTCACCTGTATCTATCTCAGTATTTAAAAGGCATCTTTGAAACTGTGTGTGTGTATGTGTGTGTAAATGTATTAGTACCATTAGGTTCTTGTTCATCTTTCAATACCATCTCTATGTCCTTACAAATATTTATTGGATGTGTTTAAAATCTCTGATATGTCTCTTCTACATTAATTTGACATAAGCTGTAAGCTATAGTCTTTATTTTGAAGTATCTATATATTTAGGGATTTAATTATTTTGTCTTCTAAGCTAACATTTTTTAAGGGCATCAACTATTCTGTCTGGTATTATGGATCAGGGAATGACTTAAAGCCAGGTCTCAGGTTTTTTTTTGTTTTTGTTTTTTTTTTTTGGCCCTGTGAAGTCAGAGAAAAGGAGCAGAAAAGTGTCCTAGGAGAGGAAGCACCAGGTATTACAATTGGTCACTACTGTACTTGGGTAATTTCCATTTTTTTAATCAATTAAGTCTTCCTTTGGAGTTTCACTTTAAACCTTTTGGGTGATATTTAAGGCACTCACCCAAATCTGTGGACTCACAGGGGCCAAATTAGAGCAGTGAAGGTCATTGACATCATGCATCACAGATGCTGCTGATGGTTCTCTTGAACCTAACAGGAAAAAAAAAATAGCAAAAGGCAAAACTTTGAAGTTTTGTCCTGCAGCCCATCATTTCACTGCTGCCATAATAACCCACATTCCTAAAATCCACATGAAATCAATTTAAGAAATGTTGAACAGTGGTCAAAAAATAAAAAATTTAAAACAACAAGAAAACAACTGTATATAACAATTCCCCTACTCTGTGATTAAAATATTAGAAAAAATATGCTTCCAATAGCACTTATAAGATCATATTTTATTTGTGTAAAATTATAAATATATCAGATACTTACATTTTTCTTACTCAACTACTACTATTTGAAAATAAATATGTTTTAATTAATATTCTACTTCATACCTCATATCTTGATATTTCTGAATTAGACTTCCAGATAGAAATAATTGTTTCAACGGTCCTAAATCAGTCCTTTTCAACATTATGTCTTTATTCCTGGATTCTTCATTCTTATCAGTGAATGGTTCACACTTGCAGCTTACCAATAATACTGCTTTCAACTAAAAAACAAAGTACTGACATATATACTCTTTGTTTCTTGATAGTCATTTAAAAAAACAAAACAATCTTCTTGAGTTGTTAAAATGAGGGGGTAAAAAATATTATTGAAACCAGAAGGTCAACTTTGAGTCCTGAAGGAGCCACTACCAAGTGCTATTTTAGTTATTTCCAGGAAATTACTGCTGTCAATTAAAGATTGGTATGTTCTAGCCGGGCTCGGTGGCTCAGCCTGTAATTCCGCACTTTGGGAGGCCGAGGTGAGTGAATTGCCCGAGCCTGCGGGTTCGAGACCCACCTGGGCAACTTGGTGAGACTTCATCTCTAAAATAAATTTTAAAAAATTAGCGCCGGGCTCGGTGGCTCAGCCTGTAATCCCGCGCCTTTGGGAGGCTGAGGTGAGTGGATTGCCTGAGCCCGTGGGTTCGAGACCCGCCTGGGCAAACAAGACCTCATCTCTACAATAAATCAAAAAATCAGCCGGGCCAGCCGGGCGTGGTAGCGCGCACTTGTAGTTCCAGCTACTTGGAAGGCTGAGGCAGAAGGATCGCCGGAGCCCAGCAGGTCGAGGCTGCGGTGGCCGGGAGCGGCCACTGCACTCCAGTCTGGGCGAAAGAGTGAGACTCCAACTCAAAAAAAAAATAAAAAATAAAAAAAAATAAAAAATAAAAAATAAAAAAATTAGCCAGGTGTGGTAGCGCGTGCCTCTAGTTCCAGCTACTTGGAAGGCTGAGGCGGAAGGGTCGCTGGAGCCCAGAAGGTTGAGGCTGCGGTGGCCGGGAGCGTGCCACTGCACTCCAGTCTGGGTGACAGAGTGAGACTTCAACTTAAAAAAAAAAAAAAAATTGGTATGTTTTAATAACTTAAAATTGTATTTATAACAATACAGAAAAATTACATTTTTTTCTTATAAGTTAGAAAAAACATGCTACTTCTATCAGCTATTAATGTATGCTTTTTTTACGTCATGCTAAAATTTGTGAAAAAAGTTACATATTGTTGTCAAATAATAAGCATGAAAACAGTGAATAAATTCCAAAACATTAAGAAAATGAATCTTTTCCAAGTTACTGCAAATACTGTTAACCATAGACTTTCTTTTTATTGATTCATATGGATTATTACTGTTCTTAAAAAATTATTTCCTAGATTCTTTCAGAAAATTTTTAAATAATGCATTATTACCTAAAAATAAGTATGCTGCAATTGATCTGAATACTGATTCTATTTGAATTCGTTTCAAGTCTAGAGGCCATGAATAATGAGTTGATTCTTTAAGAAGTTTTTTAAGAATAACTGTCTCTACAGTATGGATTTTCAGCAACATCAAAGTGAATAAAAATCGTATCTTAGCAGTAAAGGAGGAATTGTTGAAGTGCTGTAACATAAACAAAATGTAGTACATACATTATGTGTAAACTCTTTAATTCACATGTCATAATAACCTAAATTATAATACTAGTAAATTGTAATTGAACATCAAAGTTGATAAATTCATGTCTGGTAACAAATAAATAATGAATAACTTTAATAAATTATTTCTCTTCATACACATTTAACCATTGATTTTTTTTCTGAAACATAGTTTACTGAGCTATTTTCTGAATTTTAAAATATTTCTTTGTATTTGTATAGCACATTGATGAAATCTATGTTAAATTGAACTTGGAAAACGAAAGTACAATTGTATCTCTTCTCTACTGAATTTTTCTGATAATATTAGATAATTTTGCTGAGGGCACTGCTTTTTCTACTGTTTCTGTAAGAACTACTGCACACGTAAAGACTTGAAGCAACACACATTTATTATTGGACAGGTCTAGAGATCAGAAGCCATAGTGGGTCTCACTAGGCCAAAATCACAGCATTGACCAGGCTGTGTTTTTTTGTTTGTTTGTTTGTTTTCCCTGAAGGATCTAAGGAAGAATCCATTTTCTTGTCTTTTACAGCTTTTGGAAAGCATCCTTCAGTTTATGGCCTTCTTCTCCCAACTTCAGTGCCAGCAATGGCCAGATTTTTTTTTCTCAGCTCTCTGTGTCTTACTCTTCTGCCTCCCTCTTCTCTAATGAAGGTTCATTTTAATAATCCAAAATAATCTCTTTATCTTAAAATCGGGTGATTAGCAATCATGTTTCAATCTGCTACCTTTTAATCAACTATGATATTTTCACAGGTCCCTGAGATCAAGGCATGGTCAAATATGTTGGGACATTATTTCAACCACTTCCATTAATATAATATTTTGTCTAGATCAATTAACATCGTAAACATGAAACTCAGTGATTCAATTTATCATCTCAATTCAAAATTTGTTATTGGTCACTACTATGGACAAGGCATTGTGCTAGGAGCTGGCGACACATTGACACATGGTTCTTGCTCACAACATACATAACACATAATGAAGCAATCAGGGAAGTTAATGTGCCATTAAAAATCTTTGTGATAAAGCATAAGATAGTAAGAAGAACAGGATGCTAAGGGCACAAATATGCAAAAGAAGCTCTCATTCTCTACCAGAATATGAAATTGACCTACTGGGGAAAGCAGCTTTAAAGTGGGGTGCTAAGTAAAAGTACAAGCAGCGCAGAGATATTGTTTTGTTTGTATTCATGCAAGCATACATGCATATATGTATGTATATTTGTTTACATGAAAGAATGTGTGTAGAAGTGTGTGTGTGTGTGTGTGTGTGCGCGCGCACACACACACACACAATGTAGATCGAGGCAAATGGACCGATATGTGGCATGACTTTGAGGTGGGATGGCATAAATGGCACATTCTGGTAAATACAGTATAAAATGTCAGCATATCATCAGGAGGAAACAGTTGCTACTCTGTGGTAAACATGGCAATTAAGTAAAAATCAAATTGATAGAAACCTTTCTTTCCTTATGAGGAGACTGAGGATATCATTAACTCTAAAGGCTTGTGATAGACAATTAATTTAATCAGATCTATATTTAAGAAAATTACTCTAGAAGTTGTTTGAATAATTAAGTGGAAGTCAGGATGAAGACCAAATGACAAGCTTATAGTTTGTTGCAGTAATCATGACAGAAGAAAATAAGAGTCTGAACTAGTTGGCTGGAGAAAAACCTCCTAATTGAAACAAGCAGACTATATAACCCGTGAGCTTTCTACTGTGTGTCTATTGACACAGACGTGATTCTGAATAAAGTATCCTTCTCTTCATGAAAAGATACTAAGTCCATAGGAAAATGTCATTTCACATAAAATAGCAGGATTGTGTAATGTATTACATCACATTATTAAGCATTCTTTATTTACAAAAAATGTCAATTGAAATGGTCATAATGTGTTTTAACAAGTCAGGCAAGTCATAGTAGTGGTTCTTCATGTTTACAGTCCTACTTTATTAATGCCCCAACTGTTTCTTACAGCAAAAATGTATGACTTAAATTAAAGTTTAGCCTCTTTAAACCATATTCCCTCTTCCCTAGCACTTTTAAACATACAGAAAGGCTATTTTATTTATCATGTGTATCAATAATTTAACTACTTTCTCTCTGTTAAGTGTTATTTCTTTTCTAATGCTAATCATGCTTTTCATGAAATAAGGAAGAGTTCCTGTGTTAACAATGGCTCAAAATTTTATTAAGCAGCAAGTAGCCTTACCTTTATACCAAAAAAGGGGGTATCTTTGCCAGATTTTGGTAGAAGTTTTATTTGAATAAATACAATAAAAGAATGCCTAAACCTCTCTCAAGATGCCAAGAGATATGTTGAAATAGTGGACTTCAAGTTCAGGAAACTGAAGAAAAGATCACCTAAAGAGCAGTCAAATCTCACATAAGAAAGGACATAGAATGGGAATGTTGTGAAGAGGCTAAAGAAAGATATTTTTTTTAATGTGATTTTTCAAACTGAGACTTTTTACAACACAGTGAAATGGGTCAATATAAAAGCAAACTTGCAAAGAAAGAGGTGAAAAGACAAAAGCTATAAGAATAGAAATTTGAGACAAGAAACTCATGTTGAGTTGTATTTGTATCACATTTTAGGCTACTGAGTTCTATTTGTATCACATTTTAGGCTACTAAGAGGAGAAATGTTATGACTCAACTGTATTTGAATGGTAGAGGACCAGGATATTTTTTTCTTCCAGTTAGTGCCTGAATTGTTCATCTAGGTTATTCAAATTAAGTGTTGGTAGGTAATTGTTAAATGCATCTTAAGATTGTAGTAATAAAGCCACTAAATTTTAATGATATATTAATGGGTTTATATTTTATTAAGTTTGGAGTTTATCAAGAGCAGTGTAATTTTCATCTCAGGACCACCAACATCTTGTTTAGTGCTGGAAAGTCTCAAGAACTAAATTGTAGGTTCTAAGTAAAGTTTTAATGAATATAATAAAAAATAAGTAAATATAAGTCCATATGTCTATTCAAAAGATATTATTAAACAATTATTAACTTCACAGTAATTTGGATGGACTTAGAGTCTATAATACTCAGTGATCTATCACAGAAACAAAGATCTGAGTACCAGATGTCTTCACTCATAACCGGACCTTGAATGATTATCGTAATACTACAAGAAAGGGGTTGGCAGTAGTGGGAAACTAACAGGGGAGAAGTTGGTGCACACCTCATCAACAAGCATACCGATATAATGATCATTTGTATACTTAACCTTGAATTGTACCCCACATCTTTAAAATAAAAAAAATTAAAAAAAAATTACCAGGCATTATCTTATGCTTGAAGATAAAATAGTGAACCAGTGTCTTATATTCTCTCTTTATCTATTAAATTTTCAACATTTGTATTCATTTGTCATAATTATTGTAGTATAATCAAGTAGAAGTTAAGAATGTATGCCAAGATTATCCTTGATTTTGTATTTTGATGGAGTTAATTCTCCAATATAAATATAAAAATTATAAGCATATATGTATATGATACATATGCAAATATATTTTTCAAATGAAAAGAATACTTTGACTAGGCGTAGATGTGATTCAAACAAATATTAATTTTCTTTTAGCTTTGCATGCTAAAGTGTAAGAATTTGGTTAATTAGTGCAACTTTATCTTCCTCTGTAAAAAGACAGTGAGATTTCAAAATGATGTCATTTAATGATTTTTAAAATAATATATTAAGTGGTATTTCAAATCATTTAGGTATAAAGACAATCAGAAATTCCTTATTTATTTTTAGAAGTTTATACTGAGTCCTTGATATGTTTCAGGTAATGTTTTCTGTGCTGGTAAAAGTAATAAAAGCAAGAAAATAAACTATAGATATCTCTGTGTCAACATTTTTCCATTGAAAAACTTTCAGCTATGTGTTTGTAAGTTTTACAAATAATATTTTTATGCTTCCGTTATGGGTGCACTTATAGGGCCTACCATTGGTTTTCAAGTCAACCTGTTTTGTGTTGCTTTACAAATTTATGCATTTTATCTTTTTTTATAAGATATCATATAGGTGAATTTTGTATAATGTACAGAACATTTTGTATGATGAAACATTGAAAACTGGGATTACTGTCTTCATCTTGGTAAGTAGAGTGATCAAATGGAGGAGGCTGGATCTAGAAATGGTTTTAATTGATTGCAGGAACATAAACTTTCCTGTTTAATGACATGACACTGGTAAAGTTTAAGGGCTATAAATTTGGAACCAGTTGGAGAGAAACCTTGCCATGGAGTGTTGACCACTGGAAAAATACTGTGCATCAGAAAATCAGTCAGAAAAATATTGTAGCTGCACCTTAAAATGGACTATATAATTTTATGACCGCTTTAACATGTGTAGCTATGAAAGTTAAAATAACGAAGGGTAAAATAAAAAGGTAATTAAAGATCACAGTGCAGTGCATTAACTATTTATCCACAGGACCAAGAGAAGTGTTCCTTCTCTTTAATTGGTTCTTGTAAAAAGAATTCTCAATTTTGTGCTGTTATGTTTTAGTAACATCTATATTATTTTTCTGTTGCTGAAGCATCATTTGTGGCTTGTATTGGAATAGTTTGCAAACTCATTTAGAAGAGCATATTATCTATTTCAACACTTAGCATAATATAAATACTCAGGCAATCTGTGACTTCCTTTTAGGTTTTAGATCACTGCAACTTGAGGGTATAAAATGGTCTACAGTCTCACTTATAACCTCAGTTTTTTTTCAGTTTTTGCTACCACCACCCACATTATAAGATTTTTGAGCACTTTCAAAATCTCATACAACTTTCTTTTTCTGGAAGCAACAAGTAATGATACAGTTCTGGTATAACTCATGACCAAGCTTAGAAAGCTGTCCCTTAAGCATTCCAAATATATTAAACTTCTAAGACTTTTGTTGTTTTGTTTTTCACTTGCCTTCCTTGCTCTCATTATTTGGATTCCCCAAACTTCATCCATCTCCTCCCCCAGCTCTTCCACTTCCATCCCAAAGCCCTCATCAAATCAACTCATATGTACTTAAATATGAAAAGTATTGTATACTTATATTCTGACCATATTAGCTGAATTTACTAAACATTCTTATGATATTGTTCTAGAGTATCATCAAAAATTTTTAATTTGGAGGAAATCCTAATTATGGCTTTTAAAGCCTCAAGCTGTGACTCAAAAATGGAAAATATCCCATTCTTATTGTGAAAGTTGTCTGACTTTAGGCCACAAAGTTGATCCAATTGCTTGGCCTTTCATAAACCTCCATTTCCTGTAACATTGTAGTTGAGGACATGACAATTCATCCCATACAATGGTACACCCATTTCATGAAAGCAAAATCAAACACGTTAAAAATAGATATATGTGACAGTTTAATAAGTCACCCACTAGATAGAAAACACTGTATCTTTTGTGCATCACTAAGTTGCCTTCAGCAATAAGTTTGTATTCGCTTATGACTGTCCACATTTCCATGATGCTTTCTAATAGCAATTATTATTGAGTGCTATCTATATGTTAGAAGCAGTTTCTGATAATTTATCTGCTTTAACTCAATTAATTGTCATTATGCAGTTCCATAATTAGTATAATTACCATATTTTACAGGTAAAGTAATTGAAGCTCATGAAGATAAGTATCCAGTCCAAGGTTACCCAGCTACTTCATGTTAGATTTGTGTTTTGCAAACCTCTACTCATATTAATTTCATTGTAGCACAATTTATGTGTAGACACTAGTGTCACAAAGTTGACTGTGTGTTTCTAATTGAAGAAGCCATACGCCTTAACCCAACTTTACATGCCCCTGTCCATCACAGATCCTAACACACACTGTAGTCCTGGCATTTATTGGCTCCCCCAAATGGAATAAGTCAATTCATTTTACTGTTCCTTAGTTAAATCATTTGTATAATGAAGGATCATGAGAAATTGTGCCACATAGAACAAAGGGAAAAGCAAGAGAAAAAGAGATGAAGGATGGGCACAAAATATCAACAGGTGTCTGAAAGAAAACAAATTTGAAAACTGTCCTTTTGGTTTTGCTATATACTTAAATATTGCCAACATATTTTTACAGAATATAGAGAAAGTCTTTTTCTCTAGAAAATTCACATATGAAAGTCCAATAAAGAAAGAGTTTAAGGCAAGCACTGTGTCAGCTACCTCAATGTTGTTCCATTTCAACATAATTATTTTCAGATCTTGAGAACTGAAGAAAGAGAGAGAGAGAGAGAGAGAGAGAAACAAAAGAAATAAGAGAATAAGAGGATAAGAATTTGAAATAGATTATGTCATGTTCATTTAATGTTTACATATCAAATTTTGTATTAGTGGTCTCTAAAGTAGGAACTATATCATTCTTTGGGGTTACAAACAAAATTATAAATTTTGTTCACATCTATGATTATAGTTAATTAATGTAAAACTTAGTAAATATGCTTTATCTATATTTATTGTCTATTTAAAAGCATGCTTATACTAAATCAAACAATTTTAGATTAGCATTTAAAGACATGTTAAGACTGCGAGGATCTCAAGTGTTAGATATTCTAAGATTTTTATGTTATATAAACCTCATAAAAATTAAACTTGAAAATATATTTCAAGATAATTTGGGGGCCTATTTTTTGAGTTGTGATAAAGAAATAAGATACTATTCAAGTGGAGCATAATCAAAGGAAAATAATAGAAATAAAATGATTTCTTAAGACTAAAATTCTATGTTTATAATATTATTAGTGATATGGCATCCTAGAATACATAGAACTCTATATCAGCTTAGAGAATGAAGAATGGCTTAGGTTGTGAATTGAAGGCAAAAGTGAAAAAGAGAATAACATTTCTTAAAACAATACATTCTTTTCCACCTGTGAACTATAACAAACTAGGAAAACTGTCATCAACAATATACTCTAGTGATAACCTTTATTCACTTCTCAGGATCACATGAACTTTAAAAATGTCAAGAAACAAGTACTATAGTGTTTTCAGAGTAGAATTTGGTTGACTGTAGTCATTCCAGGAGAGTTTATAAGAAACCATTGCTGTGTTTTTTAACACATACTGTTAGAATATAAAATTGGCTTTTCTTTTGGATAGATATATGATTGAAAGACTTTTCTAGACAATATATTAAACTTTTTATCTGTCCTGTTAAATTTAAGAAAGTATAATATTGTATAGAATGTAACTAGGTATTTTAATTATCATGAGAAAGCAATGCTACAGTGAAAAGTAATTTAAATTAATTTTTCAAATTATAATTTGGTTGATTCAAGGAGTGAAAGAAATCCTACTTTTTCTGTATGTATCTTTACAGAAAAGTATGGATATTTACATACTACATCATTTCCTTTGTCAAATATTTGTAATAGAAGACAAAACATAAAATGAATCTTTGATTATATTTTGCTTTGCTTGATTGAACTGATGCCTTAAAGCCAAAGTAAAGCTTGTTATTGTTATTGGTATTATTATTAATATTGCAAATTGCTTTGTGCCTTTGAGTAATGACATCATAAAATAATACAGTGTACTATTGCCATATCAATTCTTCCTTAGCAAGGTTAATATGCTATAGTAGAGAGAGTTTTAAATGATAGTGATTACATAAAGTATTGTGTGCTGTCAAACTATTTATGGCAATAACCTAATCATTAGAATCTACCCTACTTGACTTATAATGTAGTTTTTAAGATGCAATCCAAGGTAAAAAATACTATATTAAATATAACTGCATGATTATTATGAAGATAGCATGTCATACATTGACAATGGGCTTGAGCTAATGATTTCAGAAATACATAATTATGCATGGTTTTATAATAAAGTCATTCTTTCTGATATCTTTACATGACTTTGTTCCTATTTTGAAAGCTCACCCAAGGCAGCATCTAGTGACTACATCAAATTGAGGCACTTGGCATTCTCGAGGTAGACAAGCTTCTCATCATATGTTCTTATTTATTTAACATATTTAATAAGCATACTTGCTATGAGTTAGAAGTACAAAAATATCTATCAAATGCATACAAAATAGTAGGAGACAAAAAATTCAGTAACAAAGTAACAGTGTAACTGCCAATAAAAATAACAAGAGCATCTACTGAGGAAAAAAAGTCTACTGTGACCTTAAACAAACTTCTAGTAAAGATCTTTTAGGTCAGTGATTTCCAATGTTACAGCCTTTAAGTGACAATTTTTGTTTCCAAATTACTTGATTACAGATGAGTTAGGAAGAGGGTCTACTGAGCTGAGACGCTAGTGTCTACCTAAGGCAGGGCAGGCTGCCAATTGTTAAGGGACAGCTAGTGCTCAAGATGTTTTCCATTTTGTGAAAGCACTGCCGGCCACATTCTTCTCATCAATAACTAAGGAAGATGGAGATGGAAGTTGGCCTGATTTCTAAAGGATCTGATTCTACAAGCGATATCAGGACTGGCACTTTGGAAATTCTGCTTGAGGCAAAATGCTTTGGAAAGGAATATCTCTGTTAACTCTGTGTTACTGAATTTCATTGTTACAAATACAGAAAAATAACTGACACCACAGAAAGCACGACAAGCAGATCATATATCTAGAAAGAAAGAATGTTTTTATGGATTCATTTAGACGATAAAATGCATTGAAAAAACAACTGATGTAACCACCGCTCAACATTAGAATCCCCACATTATAAATACATTTGAAGTCCTATATTTTCCTTTCCAGAATAAATTCACCTGTCTACCAAGAGCTGACCACTACCCACATTCTTATGCATTTTTGTGCATATTCTCATATTTTACTGCATACAATTAGATTTCTGATGGATTTATTGTTATATATTTTTTGATAAGTCGCATTGTGTGTATTTGTTCATCCATTTTGGACACTTGAGTTGTTTCCATGCACATTTGTCCAAAGGAGGTATACAGATAACTAATGAGCACATGAAGTGATGCCAGATGACTAATCATTAAAAAAATGAAAATCAAGCCGGGCTCGGTGGCTCAGCCTGTAATCCCGCACCTTGGGAGGCTGAGGTGAGTGGATTGCCTGAGCCCGTGGGTTCGAGACCCGCCTGGGCAACTTGGCGAGACCTCATCTCTACAATAAATCAAAAAATTAGCCGGGCGTGGTAGCGTGCACCTGTAGTTCCAGCTACTTGGAAGGCTGAGGCGGAAGGATTGCCGGAGCCCAGCAGGTCGAGGCTGTGGTGGCCGGGAGCGGCCACTGCACTCCAGTCTGGGCGAGAGTGAGACTCCAACTCAAAAAAAAAAAAAAAAATGAAAATCAAAACTATAATGAGATACTACTTTATATCTATTAAGAGTCTAATTAACAAATACTACCTGCATTTTTATAATTTAACTACATAACATTAATTTTAAACTTACTCTCCCACAATTTGTTATATTTATTTGTTACCATGTACAGCTATAGCTTTGTGTGTGTGTGTATGTGTGTGTGTGTGTGTTGTTGTTGTTGCTATTTGTTTTGACCTTGGTTTGTTATTCCACTGCATAAATATTCTATAGTATATCTACTGTATTCTATTTTACTGGTGTAAGTTCAGTTCCCCCATCTCAATTTCTTACTCTTGTAACTTTCTGTTGCAAACCTATATGTTTATTTGGAATAGCATAATTATATTATCTATAATGGGATGATGAAGTACGTACATTTTTACCTTTACTGGATATTTTAATAATACATTCCAAAACACTCCAGTGAGTACTGTGGGGAGAGTCTCAGAGCTGACGGATATTCTATTATATTATGAGGGGGTAACTGGAAGTAGACATGTACATTTATAACTAAACTGGAGATAAATAGACTTCCTACAAAATGTTGCCTTTAAGTGAACATACCTTTCCAAATATTGTTTACCAACATCCAAAAAAATCAACTACTGATTAAAATCAAATAATATTTACTTCCATCACCATTAGTATTATAATTTGATCAAATCTAAAATGTAACAGCAGTTGATTACATTCTTACTTATTAGTTTTATTGTATATCTTAAATGTTAAATTATCCAAATTTTCAAATAAAATCTTAATTAAGCCTAAACTGAAATGTTAACTTTTTAAAATGGCTAGTAGTTCTGAAAATATTTTTCAATATGGATTTTCACTATTTCCAATGCATTTGTGCTTGCATTTACATTTAAAAATATTTCTCTGTCCTAACTCCTCTGTCCTAACTCCTTTGAACATAATCAATGAAACATAATTAATGAATACAATGTTGAGAAATTAATATGTCTTTTAGAAAGAATGAGATTATACTTCTAGACATTTAGCTTGCAAATTTCTTCCTCTTGAAAAATGATATTAAAATTATATGAAAAATGTAGCACTAAGCACTTTTCTTCTGTACATGTCATGACAAATATTAGCATTGTGTACCCTCAGCATAAATAGAGTTGACAAATTGTCAGAACTCATAAATGCATAGAGTTAAAGAAGGTTCTTGAATTTATTCCCATATCTCCTTGAAAATGCTTTTTCTTCTTAAAATATGAATAAATACAGGTGGGAGTGCAGGGTTAATAGTAATGACTAACAAACAGAATATTGACTTGTGATAATCAGATATTTTTGTCATTTGCTTTCAAGACTATTAGTAGTTTAATTGTCTTGATAATTTAATCATTTACTCAAATATCATAGTGCAATTTTACTCTGACAAATCAAAGAACTCCAGACAAAAAGGGGGATCCAAAAAGACCTGGAATTATTTTTTGGTCGGTAGGCCCCTTGTGGTATACTTGGAATTTTTTCCTCCGGATCAAATGGTCAACTGGTTTTTATCTGGAAGTTTTGAGAATATTGTGTCACAGTCTGTTGAAGAAACATCCAGAGTTGTGGCACACAGGTGACCGGTTTTTCAATTATGGCAACACACTTTCCCATACCGTGCAAAGATGTTCAGTAATTTTTGACCAAAAACGGCATGACCACTGTGCCCCATCCTCCTTATTCACCCGATCTCACCCCGAGTGACTTTTTGTTGTTTCCCAAAATGAAAAAAGTCTTCAAAGGGAAATGTTTTGCTGATGTGGAAGAGGTGAAACAAACAAACAAACAACAACAAAAAAAAAACCCCAGCAAAATAACTAAAAGGCATCAAAATTGGTGAGTTCAAAAACCGTTTTGATCCATGGAAAAGGTGTCTCAATAGGTGTTGTGCATCAAATGAAGAGTACTTTGAAGGTGACTGAAGTAAAAACATGTACAAATAAATACACAATTTTAAAATAACAATTTCTGGAATTTTTTTTGGTCCTTCCACATACAGTGATGTCTGCCCTTCATTTACATCAGTCTGCATAAATATTTGTACAGAAAAATAAACAATTAAGTTTACTTCATTTCTACTCCAACAAACTCTCTTAAGGAATGAAAACATCTTGACTTAAAAAGTGTTTCATTATGGCTTTAAAATTCATTTTTATTTCTATTTCAAAATTAAGGAATTTGAGTTTCTAAAATATTGCCAAGTAAATTTCAAATGGAGTACTGTAACATGTGATCTCCTACACACTGATAGGCATAAATATAATGTCAAAGATATTGTTCTTATCCCTGGAATATGTGAATATGTTTTATTATATGAAAAAGGGAAATTATTCAAAGTTACAGATAAAATTAAAGTTTCTAATCAGCTGACCTTAAAAAAGGAAGTTTATCTTGTACTATAATCCCAGTGGTACTAGTGTAATCATAATGGTCCTAAAAAATGGAACAAGCAGAAAGAAGAGGGAGAACCAGAAAGAGTGCAGTAAGAGAAAGACCCTGGCTGATATAGCTGACTTTGAAAATAGAAAAAAAAAAAATAATAAAAGGACTATGAGCCCAGGAATGTGGGCAGTCTCTAAAAATATGAAAAAGCAAGGAAACTGATTTTTTTAGATACCAGGAAGGAATGCAGATCTGCCCCCATCTTAATTGGAGTCCCGTGAGATATGTTGCGGACTTCTGACTTCCAGAATTTAAAAATTATATATATATATTACATGAAACTCTGGTAAGTAGTTTCAGGTGCTATAAAAGAATAGTACATATACCTGAGGAAACTTAAGGTTTTTACATGAGGCATATTTTGAATTTCAATGCATTGCTTGTCGGTCTACAGATATTTCCTATTATGGAACATATGTGAAAGAATTTCAAAAAGTTTGAGGGAAAATATAATTCAAAGATAAAAATAAAAAATAGAAACTTTATTTATCAATATTAACTTCATTAAGTTCAAAACTTTTTAAAGCAACAATATTAGCCACTTAGTCCACACCTAGAAGACTGAAGGTCCTGGGAATTTAACCATGTCAGTGAAGTTTTTTGTTTTCTACATTATAAACTGAAGAAAAATTGGTACTTATTTAAGATTTTTTAAGATTATGAAACAAAAAAGTCAAAAGGTGCCAAATCAGATTTGAAAGGTAGATGTCAGGTGTGGTGGCTCACACCTGTAATCCCAGAACTTTGGGAGGCAGAGGAGCGAGGATTGCCTGAGCTCAGGGGTTTGAGACTAGCCTGGGCAACTTGGTGAGACCTTGTCTCTACAATAAATTAAAAAATTAGCTGGGTGTGGTGGAGTGTGCCTGTAGTTCCAGCTACTTGATAGACTGAAGGGGAAGCATTGCCTGAGTCCACAGGTCAAGGCTGCAGGGGCTGTGAATGTGCCACTGCACTCCAGCCTTGGTCACAGAGACTCCAACTCTAAAAAGGAAAAAGAAAATGAAGTTGAGTCATTAAAAAAAAAATAGAAAAATAAAAAAAAATAAAGTAAGATGCCTGATAATTTCCTACAAAAATATTCTTGAAATTGCTCTTGTTTGATAAGAGAAATGAGTAGCAGCATTTTTGTGATGAAGAAAGAACTCTCTGGTGAAGCTTTCCTGCTAAAGCTTTGACTAGCTTTCTCAAAACACTCTCATAATAAGCAGATGTTATTGTTCTCTGGCCGTCCTGAAAGTCAACAAGCAAAATGTCTGAAGCATCCCAAAAAACTGTTGCCATGAACTTTGTTCTTGACTAATTTGCTTGTGTTTCTTGGTAACCATTGATTTGATTGTGCTTTCTCTTCAGGACTTTACTAGTAAATCCATTTTTGTCTCCTGTTAGAATTCTTCAAAAGAAAAACCTTCAGAATTTTGATCCTACTTGTTTAAAATTTCCATTGAAAACTCTGCTCTGTTTTTAGCTGACCTGAGTGCAATAGTTTTGGTACCCTTCAAGTGGAAAGCTCCTTAACTTTAATTTTTCAGTCAAAATTGCATAAGCTGAACCAATTGAGATGTATGTGGTGTTAGCTATTGTGTGTGCTATTCATTATTCATCCTCTTAAAATAGGGCACAAACAAAATGAAGTTTTTCCTCATAAATTGATGTGGGTAATCAGTTGCTGTGGGCTTCACCTTTAACATCATCTTATCTCTTCCTAAAACAAGTAATTCACTTGTAAACTGTTGATTTATTTAGGGCATTGTCCCCATAAACTTTCTATAAAGTATCAATAATTTAACATTCTTTCACCTAAGTTTTACCATACATTTACTATTTGGTTTTGCTTCAATTTTAGCAGAATTCACATTTTTCTGGTAGGGACTCTTTTCTTATCCTTGGTAGTGCCCCAAAGTAGATTCTGTTCAGATATATTATGACACATAAGAATGAGTTTATTTGGATGCTAAATATTTTTGAAATATATGCATAGTTTTTTCATAATACACATTTTTTCATAAACTTTTTGAAGATTTTATGAATCAGAAAATGTATTCCATGTTCAGCTGAAATTCACAAACATAAATTAGCCATACGTGGTGGCACATGTCTTAGTTCCAGCTTATTGGAAAGCTGAGGCTGAAGGATGATCACCTGAACTCAACAGGTCAAAGCTGCTATAGTCATGAGTGTTCCACTGCATTCCAGACTGGAAAACAGGGTGAGTTCCAACTCAAAAAAAATAAAATAAAATAAATGGAAATTCACAAACATAGGTTTTTACTCAGAAAAGTGAATTATCAAATAACCACAGAAATCAGCAACAGCCAGAACACAGATTCAGAGTGAATCTGTCTTCTGTTCTTAGCACTTAGCGTTTTCATTCAGGTAGCAAGAACTCATGTGTTGTGTTCAATATTTCTTTTTTGTTGTTGAATATATCACTTCTATATAACTTTCCTTAAATTATACCATTTAGCTTTAATAAATTTCACATGCTATGATTGTATTTCAGATGATTGATCCTGTGTTTCATTTTCTCAAAGGTTAACTTTTTGGTACAAATCAGCTAATCTAGTGTAAGGCAACAATAAAATCAAATCCTGGCTCAGTATGGTGGATCACACCTGTATGTCCAGCACTTTGAAAGGTCAAGGTGGAAGGATGACTTGAGGCTAGGAGTTTAAGACCAGCCTGGGTAACATAGCAAGACCTTCATCTCTACAAAAAAGTAAAACACAAAAGAACAAATGTCAAATCCTTTGTCAACAGAAAAACAAACAAACAAAAACTGTTTCTTAACTCAAATAAGTGTAATGACTGAAGTCAATAGTGCTTAAAAATTAAAGTAATTTTCATATATCTGAAATATTCAAATTCAGCCGTCACTGGTTTCTGTATTAAGAGTTTACAGGAGATAAAATGCATTGCTTGTTTTGATCTGAAGATCCCAGCACACACAAGCCAAGTAGTTGTTGTGTCTCCTTGTACCTCCCACACTCTGTACCTATTTGATCAAGTAGGGATAGATGTGTCTCCAAGAAAGAAAAATGCAAAACAAAAAAATATTCTTAGGGGGAATAAGCAATCAGTCACCCTCAAGCAAAACTAATGTAATCATGGTAGAATGTAACCGAAACAAATGAAATTCCAGAATTTTTCATCTTACTTAGGACTATTTCATTAATGAGTAAAAAAACAAGTTCCATGACTTTAAAAATGTGTTAGCTTCTAAATTGAAACATCTCATCAAATTTGTTGGGAAAAAAAGTCACATTAGTAGGAGATGGCAAATGTCCTCTGAGCTCCTCAGATATTCTGCTTGATAAGCATCTTACTTATATAACTGATGCCTTGGGCCATGCTCTACCAGTTCTACCAGTTTGATCAGATAAGTAGCCTAACAATGTGATTTATGGTGAATGAGTGTTTTTGCTTGGTGGGGAGGGGTGGCTGGAGTCTGAGAAACATATTCAACTGCATCAATATACATGCTAACCCACAAATGGGTACTGATCCCCTAATAAAACCATGACTGACAACACTTCACATGTTCTATAGCATCTTGTACGTGAGTAAAACAAGTATATATCTGTATGACTCCATTGATTGGGCACTCCTCAAAACTTGCACATGGTTTCTTCTGAAATTCACCCATGTGCCTTTTCTATCTGATAATTTTAAACCAGCTTTTTTTGCTGTAATAAACCATAACTGGATGCAATGCAAGCAAATATTAAGCAATGTGCATTTATGCTCAAATTGCATTTGAATTTTCTTTTAGTGTGCATGGGTATATTGGAGTTTAGATATCTACTTCTCAGATGTTGTGGTTTTCTGGATACAATTTAAGTTTTGTCACTTAGATGTATTCACATTGGATACATACAGAAGTGAGTTAAATAAAAAGAAGGGAGAGAGACATGAGGTGTTCCTTGTGTGCTTACCCAGACCAGGACAAAGGTAATACACTTATGTCATCTTTGCTTCCTGATGTGAGTTTGTTTTTCTTATTGTTGGTGTGGTGGTACTTTCCTTTCCTTCAGTGAAGTCTGTGTAGTTTTACTTGAAAGGTGTAAATTATTCCAGGAAGTGTGGCAAGAACTTTTTACATATACTTCTAATGATTTTTATCCTCCTAATACTTGATAATAAATTTCTTTTGGTTCAAAATTTCCAAAAAAACCCAAAACAAACAAAAACAAAAAAAAAAAAACAACTTATATCTGCTTGAAAGTAGGGCCTAAAAGCAAGGGATTCAGTATTTAGAGAAAAGAAATCACCTTAATGTATGCTGCTTCACAGCTTTTTTTTTGGAGGGGGGTAACAACTTTCAAAAAGGGGAAAAAAAGGGCATCAATATTTCACAAAATTTTTATTCCAGTATTTTCTACTTCAATAGAAACACAACCAATTGCAGTGCCAATTTACCTAATGCATTCCCAACCTACCAGAGTGAGCTCTACTCACTTAAAAGGCACAGTCAAAACCTTATGCACAGCTTTGTTTCAAAAGGCTCTTTATGTTTAGTTCGACAATGCAGGAAACTCAAGATAAAATGAGACTATTAACTGGATATAGATAGTTCTCTGCTGAAAACATAAAACGGTTATACCAACATGAGAGTCACTTTAATGTGCCCACCTCAAACTATTTATTTTCTAACCTCTGTCAGAATCTCTGGAGAGCATCAGCACAGATACATAACAGATCCATCCCATTTTCTGTAGCCAACAACAAAGAAACAGCCAGGAACACATGCTGAATCATAGGCCTGCAAAACTCCTGCTATTCACTATAACTCTGTCATGCCTTAGGCACTTCCTAACCTAGAATTCTGAGTGAAGGACAGCAGTAACTTATAATTTTGCCTCAGGTATTGCAAAGAAGTTAAGAGTTCATAAGACATCTAAGTAAAGTCATGTCTGTTAAGAGCACCTGTCTCCAGACATTTCTATATTTGCAAGGTAATTTACATTTCTGGGCCTATGACCTGTAAATAAAACTGAAGAGTGACTAGAATAAAAAGCAGTTGTCTTTGAGAAATTGTTTTATAAAACAGGTACAAGAGTGGTCTGATGGGTCCTTGCCATCTTTTAACATGTTTTAACATAAGGGAGATCATGTTTATTTATATTTTTACTTACACAAAGTTATAGTTAAATTTCTATTCTGAAAATAGTAAATGAGAAGATTTTAAACTTTAATCTACAATGTATTTTTTAATCTCACTGATACGTGAGGAACACAAACATTGAGGAAACCAAGACAGTTTTAGTTAACAAATAGTAAAAAAAAAAAAAAAAGTACAAAATAGAATAAAAATTGGTGATAACAAATATCATTGTAATATTCTAACCAGTCCAAAGAATGTATGTATGCATGTGTGTGAATTGCATAAAATAATTGTAAGAAAATGTTTTGAAACGGTGTTTGAACATTTAAATTTGTGACTAAATAATATAAAATGTAAGAAAACAATGTTTGTGCATTTTCCCAACTTTTAAAAAGTTATGTGTATATTTACTTTGGAGTCCTCATTCTCTCGAAATATAAGATACTGTAGTGGGAACACAGAGAGGCCGTGACACCGAGACTATTATAGGAAGTGGCAATTTTATTTACGCCGGCAGACTCGGCGGGCTAACACTCCCAGACCGAGCACCCCGTGAAGGGAGGAGAGGGGTCTTATACCCCAGTTCAGGTAAGCAGGGGGGAGAGGAGGTCTGGTTGAGCAATTACACATTTTCTTTGAAATTTACAAGGTTGTACTCAGCAAAATGTATACCAACAACCCTTTTATATTTTTCCTTTGCTTTTTGCTTTCCTTTTTATCTTTTTATAGATAATCTTTTACAGTCATAATTTGAATTCACCTTTTAGTAACTGTTGGTGAAACATTTAACTTTTGGAACACCTTTAACTCCCACTAGAGAGCAGGTGTCAGGACGAAGAGGTATGAGCACAAGGGCTAAAAACTTAGCCTTAGTATTAATTTAAAAATTAATTTGGACCCAGTCACATTCATACAGACCCAAGGATTCTCTGGGGTAATGGCAAACAGAGCACTGGGCTGGGCTGTGCCCCCCCCCACTTCAGTCAACGTTCACCATCAGTGAGCTAGGTGTTTTCTCCCACCTTTGAGAAAGGTTGCACCATCTCTTTCAGTGGCTTTTTAATCTGGATGTTGGACAAGGTCCTGGGGACTTAGACCATTAAGTGCCCAGATTGACCACATTCATAGCAGTTGATACCATCCCCCTTAGCAGGTTTATCCTTAACAGGCCTCTTTTGGGTGGCTGGAGCTTTGCCATTAGTGGCAATTGCCAGTAGGTTTGTTTACCTTTCCTCTGGCTGGTACTCATTCTGGAGTCCTTCTCCTTTTTTTTTCTTAATGCCTCAGTTTCTAAGAACTTCAGAAACTTTCTATAATTGGGAGCTAGGTATTCATAGTCCTGAGTCAAGCCTCTGGAGTTGGGTATTTAATATTCTATAGAATATAATCTTGTTTGCAAAGTAGTGAAATAAATTTTTAAAATGCCTCTGCATACAGAACTTTTGACTATTTTTCTTTAGGTCTATAAAGTGAATTTAATTGCCAGATAGTTTTGCTCCTTTCCAAATCTTATTATCTGCTAACTTGTAGTGAGTTCAAATTTGATTTTAATAATGCACTTATTATTATTATTTTTTAAAATTTTAAACCATGTAATTTTAATTTGCTTTAATTATTTAAAATCTGTCCCATTGGGGTGTCCGAGGGTACAGAGTATTACACATTTCCATGGTTACTTTTCTTGAAAACCCATAATCTGTTTTGAACATTTGCAATTTATTCCTCAAAGGAGAATTTTAAAACAAACAAATAACTAAATAAAGCCATACACAGCAATGCTAGGAATCCTTGGAACCCTGATGGCTTCTTCCAAGCTGAGTGTTCTCAGCTCTCCTTGAACCACCTCCCCCACTTTTTTTTGCTCCACGACTTTCCAATGATGCCTACAAAATGGCCTGGTACAAAACCTTTTTAGAGTTAACAGACCACATGGATGTAAAATGATCTGTTCCTATTTATTCCTAATTATGAACAGGCAAAATTGTCAAAAAATTCCCTATGAATTACTAAACAGTAGTCTTAGTTGTAAGATGTGGACAATTAAATGAGAGTGATTTGGTCTCACTTTATGCTCCACAGAGTGTGCCTAGTACTTGACCTGTCCCTTAGGTGAAGAACCGAGCTTACAAGGTGACTTAATCAGGTGGGAATGGCCAGTTCCCATGCCTTATTAAATCCTGCAAAGTATACAGCATTTAAAGCTTTATCAGTCTTGTAAGAGATGTGCTAGTCAGGCATAGCCAAAAAACAAGTGGTAGTGTTATCTAGCATTACAATTTAAAGTAGGGCCTTAGCATACATTACATGACTTTAAGAGACTTCCCAATAGTTTTACAGGGACAAACAGTTGATTATCATTTAAGGCAAGGCCTAAACCTTTAGAAACATGCTTACTTTCAGCTAACCTGGCTTTTAGCATTTGAAAAAAAGAACAGTCTACTTAGTCCCTTAGTTGCCAGAGAAAGATGACTAAATTCTTTTCTCCAAGGCTAGCCTTAACTTGCACAAGTTAGCAAAAGGCTAAGTAGCATATAAGAAACATTCCTATGTTTCTTTACAGGTGGATTAGAATGAACTCCTTCAGAATTTATGAAGGAGAACACGGGCTAAGGAAGGAAAGGGGTGTGGTCCCGGGAAAGAATTCAGGATATCCGTAGCACTTCATATATACAGCAGGCAGCCCTCCCACATTCTTAACAACAAAAGGCAGGAATTTTAATAGTGGGAGAAACACCACACAAATAAAGAGAGGGAAACATAAAATGATATAAAGAAACATGCACTAATCAAGTTTTTAAAATATGACATGTCCCATTAAACATAGCATAATAATCCAATCAGCTTTTTAGCAGATTCAAAACAACAGACACACACAAATAAGAGAATGAGGGGTATGGGAAAAATCTGGTTCATCCTTTTCTAGCCGTACTCCTCCTGAAGACATTTCAGACAAACTTTATGTGGAACCCTCCCGCTGTCTGTCTCATTTACATGCAATCACACTACTCATTCTTCAACTCTCCGCCCTAATCCTAGGAGTCTACGGTTCGTCTTCTGACAGTGTTGCCTTTCATTGCTTTTCAGTCCTTTCCTTCAGACTGGAGATTACTAGCAAACTCTGGGAGGTGATCAAACTCACCTTCTGCCATCCGTTGGCAGGTCTATGCAAAGGCTCTTATTCCTACCCTTCCCATCAGTGGTCTTTCTGTCCTTTCCTTCAGGTGGTCATCATTATGCCAGTTCCTCACCTCTTGGGTCCCTGTTGTGCTTTCGTGGTCTGAGCTTCAGTGCGCCGGGAGGGGCTCCTACGGATCAAAAGGTCCACTGAGCACCTGGCGAGATTGCTTCTCCCATCGCCCTGGAGGTTGTACCCCATGACAAAGGAGGTGGAACACACCATCTCCGAACTCTCCCTTTCCAGCCAATGCACCAAGTAATGTAGCAGGAACACAGAGAGGCTGCAACCCTGAGGCTCTTATAGGACGTGGCAATTTTATTTACGCCAGCAGATTAGACGGGCTAATGCTCCCAGGCCAAGTGCCCCGGGAAGGGAGGAGAGGGGTCTTATGCCCCAGTTCAGGTAAGGGGGGGGATCGGGTTGAGCAATTACACATTTTCTTTGGAATTTACAAGGTTGTACTCAGCAAAATCAGATCTTTCGAAGAACAAATGGTCTCCAGGAAATACACAGCAAGTAGGGTTGTAAACCATCAACTTCAAAAAGAGGTGATTTGGATAAGTTTGTGAATTGGTCACTCTTTTGCATTTCCAAGACAACCATTCTCCGCTATTTGGTTTTCCCAAGCAAAAGCCTGTGTGGTAGGTTTTTGGAGCTTGCCGATTGAGCTCTCAAAGGGAATAGTTTTAACTGCAACCAACTCCCTTTCTGCCACAATACAATATATTTAATTTAATTGAAGAAGTAGAATGAAAGATTGATTGAGAGAATAAAGAGGGTAAAGAAATACAAGCCAAAAAAAGATAATAAAATATAAATTTAGGGTAACTTTTTAAAAGTCTATGTTTTAAAAAAAGTGCAGTTTACTTTTGATTTGCATTATATGCTGGATGAAGTAAACAGGCTGGTAAAACATTTTCTAGTTATAGCAAATGAGGTACATAGAAAAGCTGAATCTTCTCCTTCTCAGACAGCTGACATAGTCCAGTTCAGGTACCATGAGATCTCACCGGAGTTACTTCAGCAACATTCCATCTGGGATCACTGCTGCTGATTTCCGTCTACAACCCCACAAACTCGAAAACAAAAGCAACATTTCTCTACTTCCATTAGTATTCTCTTTTAAAAATCAACAGAGACAGTAAATGATTATTTCTGTCTGCAGATTCTTAAAATCTTTCTATATCTTTCCATGATTCAGGAAAATATAGTGTCAACAATTGACCTTGTTACATAACAGACATTATCTTTTAATCCCAGTCGTTTTCTGGAATGTTTTCCCACCGGTGGAGTTAAACTCTTCTGCTCCTACAGCAGACTTCAATTTGCTTTCTTCAATTTGAAAATTTATAAAAACAAAATTTATGGCCTATTTTATATGTCTATCATCTTGTGACCAATGTCTCATCCCCTTAGCTTAATATGCAGAAGAATTTCAAAAAAATATTATATAGTTAGATTAAAAATACCCTTTCCTATATAAATTTCCCTTTCTTTACCACATTTTTAAATTTCCTATCACTTAGCAGACACAGTGCTAATATTCCCATATACAACAATAATAACCACTATACCAATAGAGCAAAAAAAAAATTGGTTCCTGTTAATCCTTCCCCCTAATAACAGAGGCTCTGTATTTTTTCTCATTGCAACAAAGTCTCTCAGAAGATTATCTATATTTTATATCAAAGTCTTATCTATCAGATCTCTCTTAAACCCACTATATGCAGGATTTCATGCCTACCACTCCAAAACTGCCCTTGTCAAGATTGGTAATGACCATTCTGTGACTAAATCTCATCATCAATCATCTCTCCTCATCTCGTCTTCTTATTGTACTTTCCTTCCTCTTTAATACACATTCTTCTCATGACTTCCAGAAAAAAAAAATCTTCCTCTTAATTTTTACTCTGTTTCTCTGATACTTCCTTCTTAGGCCCTTTTTGAAATTTACCCTCCTCACTCCACCATCTTGACTTTGGAAAGCTTCATGGTTGAACTTTCACCTCAACTGTTCTCAAAGTGTGTTCTGCTGACTCCAGGGTTCCCTGAGAATGGTTGTGGGTTCAAAAGGTCAAAAACATTGCTATAATAATACAAGGATTTTTTACATCCTTTCTTGCTGTGTCGATATCTGCACAAAAGCAAAGGTAAGAAAACCAGCAGGCATTTTAGAATGAATGTAGGCCATGGCACCAAACTGTATTAGCAGTAATTTTACTCTTTACCACCATGTACACGCAATTCAAAAAAATGCTAAAGAACTGAGTGCCACATGTTCTCACTCCTAAGTGGACCCTGAAAATTTACCATAATACAATAAGAAAGGGATTGGCCAGTAGCAGAACACTGCCAGGGGAGGGAGGAGGGGCACATAATATCAATAGGGTACCTGATCCCAAACCAGGTGAAGTGAGGACAAAAGGGAGGCCCAAATTTCACCTGTACAATAACCACTTGTATATCTAAATCTGAATTGTACCTCACATCTTTAAAGTAAAATTTTAAAAAGGCCATTTTTACTTAAGGGTGTTCTTTGTGAAGCAGTTATAATTATAAATATATAAAATCTAAACTCTAAATGTATATGTTTATAACATTCTGTGTAAAAATAGGAAATTAACCTGAAGCACTTTGCTATATGTGTAAGTATGATGGCTGTCTGAAGATAAAGCTAATGTGATCATTTGACTTTTGAACTGGCAGATTAATTCACAGAATATCTTAGTTTCTTAAAAGTAAAACTGATGGAATATGTCTATTTTGATTTGGATATTTGCAGTTTACTTTTCAAGAATGACTGAAGTGCCCCTTCCTGTCACTCCATGGAAATAAACTGACTGCTGTTAATGATATAATTAAAGTTTTCAACTGGGCTCGGTGGCTTAGCCTGTAATCCCAGCGCTTTGGGAGACCAAGGTGAGTGGATTTCCTGAGCCCGCGGGTTCGAGACCCGCCAGGGCAACTTGGCGAGACCTCATCTCTACAATAAATCAAAAATTAGCCAGGCATGTTGCGTGTGCCTGTAGTTATGGCTACTTGGAAGGCTGAGGTAGAAGGATCACTGGCGCCCAGTAGGTCGAGGCTGCGGTGGCCAAGAGCATGCCACTGCACTCCAGTCTGGGCGACAGAGTGAGACTCCAACTCAAAAGAAAAAAAAGTTTCCAAGAAAAATGAGAATTTTGGGAAACTTGTATCTTCACCAGAAATTTCACCTATTAAATCTTTAGTGACTATTATACAGTTTTTCAATTTTTTCAATTAAAGAGTTATCTACATTTGTAAGATCTACATAATTCAGTAAACCAATATTTTTCAAATTACCAGTGTATGGTTTTATAAAATTATCCTGGCTAAAAAAAAAAGCATTCAAAATGTAAGATATGTCAATAAATTTTAATGCAATGCATCATCAATATGATTTCAGATTCACTTTAAAAATAACATTTAAAAAACTGCCACTCATCAAGTTTTAATACCTAAGTAGTTTACTAAAATACTCTTTCCTACACTACAAACACATCTGTGTGAGGTTGGATTTATTTATCATACACTTAAAAAATTGATCTATCACAATAAATTAAGTGCAAGCACACATGAAAATCCAGCTAATGTTAAGTGCAACATTGTAAAGATTTGCAAAAATATAAAATAATACTACAGTTCTCTAAAGATTTATTTTGTTTTAGGAAAACAGTTACTTTCATAAAAACTATTATCAGTATGTAATGACGTATATTATTGCTACTTTTAAATTAATAAATAATTATATGCCATTTTCTCAGTGCTATTTTTTTAACATGGTAAATATTTCTAGAAACAATCCACACAAACAAAATATTTTTAAGATCCTTAATAATATTACAAATGTAGAACCCTGAGACTGAAGAATTTAAGAACTATTGTAACTACTTTAATTGATTGTCTCTGTTCTGACACCCTGCCTTGAAGTTTTAAATATCCAACAAAATGCAATTTCTAACAGAAGTAACAGAAATAGGCCTAGGAAGCAAACTCTTAGTTTCAAATTCTTGACAATGAGGACCCCAGCATTGATGGAAGATGGAATATTAATAAATCCTGGAAGAATGTTTTGTTAAGTTTCCAACTGTAACCTGTGGTATATAGAAATGGGCTCTAGGTTGGAGGGTATAAACTTGGTAGTTCAATGTCTCTACAGTTAAAAATTATGGGAGTGATGGTAATTCTAAAGACAGTTGGATTAAATGCATGTTGATTTATGAATGCCATTAATTCACTAAAAAGAGAAAATGACAAGTTCAGAAAATTTAAAACAAAGTGACCACATGTTTGTCAAATAAACATTTCTATCTTGCATCCAGTGGCAGACAGAGATGAAGATCAGGCAGAGGGTTTATTTAAAGAGTAAGAGAAGTTCAAAAAAAGCTGTATTTTCAGCTTGGGTAGTTTTCCTTTGCCTAAAATAGGGCGATGGTAGTGAAGAGGTGGAACTATAAGAATTGAGTGGGGGTGTCCTTGTAGATGTACATATGAGCCCTCAGATTACCCGAACTTTTTGGTCTGTAGAATTCACCTATCTTCACACACTAGATAACTCCCTTTGCTTGAAAATTGTTCATAAACTTCAAAGAAGGCAAATCTTTAACAAAACAATGGAAAACTTTTTGAAATCTTTTCCCACTTCTCCTCCTGGCCACTAGATCATGGAGTAAGATAATTTCTTTGCATAACCTGACTGATTGAATGCTACATCCATTAAAAGATAGATTAGATGTCAATTGGATTTTCCAACTAAGATAGTGTGTGCTTTCCTGATCAACAGACTATAGCTGGAAGAGGATTGTGAGGCTCATGGATCAAAAGATCCAAAATATAAAACATTTAAGGGGAGCATTCTCCTTTAAAATGAGATTCAGCTTCCTGGCAAGAACTTCCAGAAGATAGATATGGGATACAGTTGAGATGGCATTTGAAAGCATACAAAAAGTGATGACTCACATTGCATGAAGTAGGGATGCAAAGCTGTCAAGACAGACTGGTGAGAAAGAGATCATCAGTCTGAGAGAATTTGGCATGTTTAAATGGTCTACTCTGTGAGAAAGTATATCCATCATCCAAGTATGTTCTTAAGAGGCCTAGAAGTCACTCCATTTACAGTGCAATTAAGATATACATTCATGAGAGGGCACCAACATTATCGAGAAGCTCAGTAGTGACTCTCCACTGTAAGTGAGGATTGACAATTGGAGATTATGTTATAGAGTAGGGACAACTATTAATAATGGAAATAAATAGCAAGCATCCCAGAATAGCAGTGACCAGGTGGCATTACTTAATTAAATATCAAAAGCAAGTTGAGTATAATTGGCAGAAATATTTAATGGTAGCTGGCAGCAGGGGTGGGGAGTGGGGGTGTGACTGATTCATGGGAATCTATGGAGTTGACTAATTGAATATGGGAAACTAGGGGAGAAATGGGCAGTCAAAAGATAGATACTTGATAGATAGACACATACATAGCATACAATCAAAGAGGATATATTATCTAATAAAACAAATGGAAATTCATGAACCAATTCGCAGATTTGAAACCCATTTACTGAAAATGTGTCTTTATATGAAGAAATCTTGCAATATAATAGAATGTTTACAAAGTATTGATTTCCGCCACTCAAAAGTGACCTATAGTCATTTGCTCAAGTCACCTTACAGTGGGGAAAGGGAAGTACAGAGTTCTTTTGAGAGGAATTGGATCCAGGATCTCAATTAGCAATGATACACAGAGATTCAAAGCAGCAACTAAAGGTATACTGAGGTTAGGAAATCAATGGATACCTGGCCAAGATCCATTTCTCAGTGTCTCCACTAGGTTCATGGAACCGACTGCAGTAATGTCATTGGTATTCAAACATAAAGAGGCAATGGTCATACTTAGCAATCAGCAGAACCCTTACATCAGTTGACCTGTGAGTAAGAACTATTGCATAGGAAAAGCCAATACGAATTCCGTACAACTGTCATGCCCAGAAAAACTGGGAAAGAAAAAAATCATTTTATTTCAGCAGGTGGATTGACATCACTGTCATTCTCAAAAATGTCAAAGGATGCAAGGATGGTGTTCTTTATTATATCCCTTCTTTAATTCTCTAGTACATTCTATGAAAAATGAAAATGACCTAATGAAAATGTATCTAAGTGGTAGTCTCAATTGCAACTACTGTACTTAATTTATTATGTTTACTAGAGAAGTTTAATGCTAATTGTATAAGTGGTAAGTAGCTTTTAATATCATTAATGTACTACTTTCCATACACTTTAAAAAGTGAATGAAAACATCTTGCATTCATGTGACACCATATTGATTCATACTCATGCAGTAAATCTGGGCTAATTTTTCTGTTCTGTGTCACAATATATTCCAAAGTCCACTGGGCTATTTGGACATTCTACACAAGACCACATTGGATCACTATAAAAATGAAAAGTTAAAGAGAAGCAACTTACATTCGCATGAAACCATATTTATTCAGACTCATGCCATAAGTTTGCATTAATTTTTCTGTTCTGTGCCACAATATATTGCAAAGGTCGCTGGGCTATCCGGACATTCCACACAAGATGATATTGGCCCACTATAATGATGAAATCATAGTAACCATATTTAATGATTGACATGTCAAAAATATTTTGGAATCCTTTGTAAGATAAGTATGCTCTAAGCAGCTGTCAGAGATCTACAGAGTTTTAGAAGTCCATGCATGTGTAAACTTAGGATTCAGTGGTTTAGGGAAAGCTGAGTGATCCACACAAAGTAAAGCATATATTAATGCACCTTGCCACCTACCATTAAGTAAGAGGCACAGTATACGGGTAGAACTCTTCATATATATGAAGCAATATATATATATATATATAGCTTTAGAATATATATATCATGCTTTAGAATATAGCACTAATTAGTTTGTCATGTGACATGGAAGGAAAATTATTTTGAAGGGTGCCTTGGTGCCTTTCTAGAACAAGAACATCTAGAGCCAGTCAAGGCTATAGTGTAAGCAGCTTTGCCACTTGATCCTTATAATTGAAGAGATTAATTCAATTAGAGGCATCTGACTTAGAAAAGGACACTGCATGGAGTTTCTGACAATCCCCAGCAGAAGATTCACAGTACAAATTTCTACTGTGGGGGCAAGACTACATCATCAGCACTAATATGCCACTGAAATATCATCTTCTAGCATGCTACTAGTTCTGGCAGAGAAAAGTGTCTAACCATGGGGCATCAATTAACCATGCACCCAGCACTGGCCATCATGAGTTGTTACTGTCAGAACCACCCAATGATAGTGTTAGGCAGGCCCAGAAGCAGTTCATCTTTAATATGGAAATGGTTCACATTGGAAATGACTTGAGCAGGTCCAGAAGGCACAAGTAAATGGAATGAACAGATTCTGTGTCTCTTACCACATTTGTGCAAATACATTTCCTTGAGCTCACACCTGTTACTTCATGAGGTCTCCTTATGACAAGCTACCAGAGGATGAAGAAATCAATTGCCTTCACAGATGAATTGGCTTCATATCGGAATACAAGCTGAATATGAACTTCTCCTGCACGCTAGCTACAATCCGGAGTGCCCCTAAACACGATAGTGAGGGAAATTTCTCACTCTGGCTAGAATATTGGATACTGCATCTTGTCATCCATACCTTATAAAGAGAAAATTTACCTGAGTTAAAGATATACATGAATTTATGAACTGTGGAAGATGACTATTTTGTTAGTTAATGGCCTAGAAAAACAAGATTTGAAGATCAAAGAAAGGATGTCTGTGAAAAGATATTTAGGGTGTGTATAATAAATTAAAATCTTTGTATTAAACAATATCCATTAAAGAACAACTATTACAGAAAAGGCACTAAATAACCTAGCGCCTCTAGATGGCTAAGGGAGTTGGTATTAGTCAGCTTCTATCCACAGTCACAGCAATACTGTCAAAAGAAACTGTTTAACATAGTGTAATGGTGGCTGAAATAGAGTCTGTATGTGAACCTGGCTTTCATTCACCAAGACTGACTCTGCAAATCCAGCTGGTTAATGTTTGATGCATCAGAAAATGATGTAGATTTTGTGCTTTTAATTCCTCGAAGATACCAATCAGCTTGGTGGCAAACTAAATATTTCCAATTCCCTTTTCGCCCTTTCACCATGGACAGGAAAGTGATCCATTTTGACCAGATAAACACATAGTAAGGAGGGTATGAGTTTTTCTTCCATGTCTGCAATACCTTGAACAGCAATACTAACAAAAAGTTCACAGAGTATCTGATTGACTATTATTGGATTCCCATAATATCTCTTGAATTCAAGGGGCACACTTTTTGAAACAGAAAGTTCATCTAAAGATATATGATCTATTGTTTTTTTTCTCATACTGCATCTCTATAAGATGCTACCATATACTAGAATGGTGGAATGACTTCTTAATAATGCAGCTGAGTTGTAAGCTTGGAGATCACACCCTGTAATTATGGGGCACTGTTCTTTATGATGTGGTACAATTCTTCAATCAATTATGGTATGGTACTCTACCAAATAAATAGAACTCATAGGTCTGAAAACCAAGGAGTAGAAGTAGAAGTAGCAAATTTAGGCTCTGTGTTTATAAAAGTTCTAGAGGGATAGACTCTTTTTGCAGGTGACAGAGTATGAGTTCCTATAAACCTACAGCTATAAAGAAGTTTTATTGTTAAAAAGCTACTGCCTGGTCATTTTGAGCTGTGTGTGTCAGTAGACTATAGGATATAGTTATGTCCTAGTTTTGGTAGTTGACTCTGGTCTTCATGAAGTATGCTGGCTGTTACATGATGTTACTAATGCATGAGAATGCATTAGTCAGTGTTCTCCAGAGAAACAGAACCAGCAGGATGTGTGCATGTACATGTCTGTGAGTATGTGTATACATACATGGGGGACACACAATAAACTAGAATTATTTTGTGGAGAGCAGGTTCATTACAGTATAGACTTCCCCTACTAGGTGAGTGTTCTAGGAACCCATTGGCTTCAGTGTACCAGCTAGCATTGTTGTGAGAGGTCACATTTGGCTTCAGTGAATATTTTTTTAGAGATTGTTTTAACATGTTTGCCCATTTCAAGCTGGGTGATTTATAAGAGTACCCTTCAAAAAAGAAACAATTCTAAAAAACTGTGTATTTATTCTTATATGTTTAACCTTCAGTCACCTTCAAAGTACTCTCTATTGTCTTCAATACACCTGTTGATATGCTTTTTATACTGCTCAAAAACATTATCTGAACTCATCAATTTTGTTGCCTTTTAGTGCTTCTGCCCTTTTTTATTTTACCTCTTCCACATTGGCAAAATGTTTCCCTTTGAGGACTTTTTTCATTGGGGAAACAATAAAGAAGTTATTTGGGTGAATAGGGCGATTAGGGCACAGAGGTGATGCTGTTTGGGGTCAAAAACTGCTGAACACTCAGTTCAGTGTGAGCAGGTGTATTGTCATGGTGGAAGAACCAGTCACCTATTTGCCACCACTTGAGACATTTCATCTGCAAATCCTGATGCGACCTTCTCAAAACTTTCAGATAAAAACTTGAATTTATCATTTGATTTGGAGGAGCAAATTCAGAGTGTATTACAAGGGGCTCGCTCTCCAAAAAGATAATTCTGCTTTTGCGGGGGGAGGGTCCTTTCTCATATTATGAATTAGAGCCAGCTCTGTGTTTGATGATAAAATTACATTATAAACAAAAATTTGCACAGTAGAAATAAGCCTAGAAAGAAGGACTTTAAGAAATTGTGTGATAAATGATTGCCTTAAGAAAATGTAAAGTGATTGGATATGGTAATATGGCTATTCTTTGAAGTACCCAAATAAATCAACATGCTATAGTGTAAATTATTTACACTTGTGTTGTTTCTTGTTGTTTACATGCTGCATTGAGTACCAGAGGTTACAAGAGCCTTCGTGCCTTCAGGCCAAGAATTTCAATGATCTCTTCGGTATTTCAATTTGTTGTGAGTTCCTGATTCTTTGACATATAGTTCATCAAAGAAACCTGACGGTCACCATAATAAGCCATTTATGTGGTGTAGTTTAACAGCATGGAGAAAAAAAATGTGACAAGGAGAAAGAGGTCTATCTAAAAGCACCACAGTGATATTCATTTCCTTTAAATGAAGACAGTAATCCCACAAACATGACTCAACCTTTCAGAAGAAAAGTAGCACCAAGAATAAAAAAGCCAAAGTTATAATTGGGCCACAAGACGACATTACACCAGGTTTGATTTTGTTGTTTTATTATTTTTGTTTTCTCCTCAAAGCAAAGATGGAATGTCCAATGTTTACCTCTCAGGCACTCAGATATACTATTTTGCAACCTTTAGCAAAACTACCTGTTCTATTTATGCTGTTGAAATGCTCAGCTGTAAAGGAGATCATAAATATTTCAACTTTTCTGCCACTTTTTCCCTGATAGGGACAATTTTGTTCCTTAAAATCTTACTAAATTTGTTATAAAAATTTCCTCATATTTCATTTTTGTGAGATAGAGATTAAAATGGGGAATTTTCCCCTGATGCTAAGTATCTGCCAATTTTAATATAAAAATAGAAAATGAAAACATATTACATATACATATTTAATACACGTAATACATATATAGAGAAATATAAAACACTAAAACAACTGGATATTGCAAATGTTTTTTGATAATATTTCTAAATTATTTTTGATGTTTAGCACTCTCACTGGAAATGTTAAAATGTGTAAATTCATTCTGTGTGGTGTTGCATGTTCAGTAGACTTTGGAAAATATGAATGAAACTTTAAATTTTAGGAATAGAACTACGCATTCATCAATTAATTCACAAGAATAGAGCTACGTATCAATTTATCAAAAGACATCAGCAATTTAAAAAAATGAGTTATTGATTCAAATATGTATTGAGTATCCTTTATATGTAGACACTATTCTAAATGCTAAAGAAAACCAGAAGTGTCTTTTTGGAGCTTATCTTTCAGTGAGACGAATCAGGTGATAAAATAAAATATGCATTATGTTAAAAGGTGATGAATTTTATAGGGAAACATAATACAAAGGCCCCTCACAAGGCTTGGCATTGTAAATAAACTGCTAGAAACTTTCACTGTGTTGAAGATACTGCAGCAACATCTTGAAAAAAAACAAGGGAGAGAGCTACTCATCTATTTCACAAAATTAAGGGAAAAAACAAGTATGAAGACCCAGACAAAAGTGTGGCAGAAGAGCAAGAGAGACAGTGAGGTTTTGTATAGTAGAAGACATGCTCAAAATGGGAATGATCTCAGTGCTGGAGGCATTTGAGATCAGGAAGATATTGTCAACTATATTCCACCATTAAAGAATTTAGAACAAAGCAGTGATATGTTAACTATTGTACTGTACTGACGACAAATGGAAGAGGAGAAGGAAAACAGAGAAAATCAGCTAAGAGAACATAGGGATGACCCAACCTGGAATCAACACTGCCTTCAGTCACGGTGTTTGGGATGGATGCAGGCAGTAAGACGTTGTGAGAGATGTATTTTCAAGGTAGAGATAACAAGATTTGCTGAAGAATTTGATATAGCATGTGAGAGAAAAACAAGAATCAAGGACAATGCAAAGATTTCCTTAATACAACAAAACAAAACAAAACAAAAACTTGGTATTCTAATTTTCCATTCTATTGGATAGAGGGTTTAACAGAAAACTTTTGAGACGAGTGTGGGGAATGTGAAGGCAAGCAGAGATGTGAATTAGCAGCTGGAGGGAGGTAATTTTTTCATAGGAGAAATTAGAGTAGATTTTATGCTGATGATTAGGATTCACTGAAAAGGGGGGGAAATGGCTCAAGAGAGAGATGGAAGAATTGCCCGAGAAATATCCCTGAGGAGAAAAGTACAGATGGGATATAATGTTCAAGTGTGCTTTGGGGACTGGAAGAAGAGTACGGAAAAAGAATGGAGAAAGAATGGGAGGGGTGTGTGTTCTTCTTAATCAGTCTTTCAGGAGCATTCTTCTTAAAATACCCATAATGAAATAATGTTTTCCAATGTTTTTCCTTTTTTTGAGATACACTTTGCATACTTTGAAATGAATAGATAACAAATATATATTTATGAATATAGTACTTATATTTATAAATGCATACTAAAATTTACAAATGCATACATCCATGTAAAGCACATCTATATTGAAATATAAACATGACTTCCTTTGTCTTAGTTCCCATATAGTAACCTCTCACTCTAACCAAACTCCTAAAAACAACTTCTTTTCTGCTTTCTTTATAACAGATCAAGTTTTGCCATTTTAAAACTTTATATAAGTAGAATTGTAAAGTATGCACTCCTCTGCTACACCTTTTTTACTCAGAATAATACCTTAGTATTCGTATGATATTACATGAATAAGTAATTTGACCTTTATTTATTACTGAGTAGTATTTTTTCTGTGAATAGACCACATTTTATTTATCTATACCTGGTGATGACCATTTAAATTTTCTTCTGTTTTTTGGCAACAATTATGTATGAATTTTTCAAGGAACATTCTTGTAAAAGACTTTATTGTGGCATATGATTTTATTTCTCCTGGATAGACACAGGAGTAGAAAGGCTCAGTTATAAGATAAGTGTATTTTTAACTTATAAGAATTTATCATATTGTTTTCTTAAATGATTGTCTGTTTTATACTCCTCCCAGCAGTGTTGAATACTTCCACACTCTTCATCCACCCTAATTCTCAGCTAATATCGCATTGTGGATTTAATTTCATTTTTCTGATGATTTTGGACACTGTTTTCCAATATGCCTATTTGCTATCCATTGTGTCTTCCTCTGTGAAGTATTTCTTCAGATTTTTCCTTTTATTCTGGTTTGTCTTTTTAACATTGTAGTTTTGTTTTGTGTGTACTTCATATTCTGTGATTCAGATATAGGTGCTGCAAACATTTCTTCCAGATTGCGGCTTGCCTATAATGATGTCTTTCAAAAACCTTTGTCAGAATCGAACATCTTTTTGATTCTGATAAAGTTCAACTTTGTTTTCACTAGTATCATGAGTGTTTGTCTAACTCTGACTGACAATATGTGTTAGAATGTCCTTGGAGTTGTTTAGTATTGGAGATATAAGAACTGAATCTCCCTCTGGCTATCAAATAATGGTCAGAGAAGGCTAGCAGTCAGATACATTTGAGATGTTTGTCAGTTTGGGAAGGCTATAACACAGTGTTTTCTTTGTAGAGGAAGGTTCCAAGGGCAGTTCTGGAAAAAAACAAAAACAAAAAAACGAAGAGTATCCATGATCTTCTATTCTCCATAGCTTGCAAGATCTGAGGTGTTCCATCTCCTAGAGTCTAAATGGTTATCTTCCTCAACCTCAGAGACCTTGTGAGCCTGTTCCTTCTGCTGAACTGTTCCTACTCTCCTAATCAAATAGAATATATCCAATAGAGGACTTATACCCAAAATATACAAAGAATTTATAAATCTCTACAATAAAACAATTTTTAAATGGGCAGAATAGACACATTACTGAAGAAGCTATACAAATAAAAGTAAGATTAAAATATGTTCAACATTATATGTAATTAGATAATTTCAAATTAAGAAGGTGGACTATCACTATATACCTATTAGAATGGCTAAAATTAAAAAAAAAACTGAGGCCGGACTCAGTGGCTAAACCTGTAATCCCAGCACTTTGGGAGGGTGAGGCGAGTGGATTTCCAGAGCCCATGGATTCAAGACCAGCCCAGGCAACTTGGGGACACCTCGTTTCTACAATAAATCAAAACAATTGCCAGTTGTGGTAGTCCATGTCTGCAGTTCCAGCTACTTGGAAGGTTGAGGCAGAAGGATTGCAGAAGCCCAGCAGGTTGACGCTGGGGTGGCCACGAGTGTGCCACTGCACTCCAGCCTGGGCGATAGAGTGAGACTCCAACTCAAAAAAAAAAAAAAAAAGGAAAATACCACTTGCTGGAAAGTGTGCAGAACATTAGAACACACATATGTAACAGGTGAAAATACAAAATTATAAGTCCATTTAGAAAAAGAATTTGATTGTTCCTTCCAAAGATAATCATATGCTAACCCTATGATTTAGCAATCACTTTCCTAGGCATGTACCCAAATGGTTTGAAAAATTATATTTTAACAAAAATCTCCTGATAAATGTTTATAAAAGCTGTATTGCTATAATTGACAAAATTGGGAAGTGATCAAAATGCCTTTTAATAGGGGAATGGATAAACAAACTGTGGTGTATCTATCTATCTACCTATCTATCTATCACTTATCTATATTCTATTGAAGTGGTTTACCTTTTCGTTGTATGGGCAATTTTAGGCACAGGGCATAAACTCTATAACATCTTCTTTTGAAAGGAGTTGAATAGAAAGCCTCCTCTCTTTTTTTTTTTTTGGTAATATGATTCTGAACTCAGTTTTTCTAAATTAAGGATATACATGATTAAATATTAATAAGTATGCTCCCCATAGTCAATATTGACATACCTATGCATGTCAGCCAGAAGACATAAAAAAGATTAATACATTGTTCTATAGAATTTTTACAGCCTAATCCAACATATCAGCTGCTATCCCTAGCGGCCAAGCAAGATGAGAGGCAGAAACTAGGAGAAATGAGTGTTTGATACCATGGAATCAGGGAGTGAGTCTGTATTCAACCAAAAAAAACTCCCCAATATTACAACTTACTCAGAATTTATACTCCATAGCCCCTCACGTATCCCAAAGCTAAACAAGCAAAGGCATAACTCAAGTTCTTTTCATCCTTTCACCAACCCAAGATTGGATTAACAAGGCCTAAGGGCAATTTCTGCTTGACCCAAGATCTAATTGTGCTGATGATTCTTTAAGGGGTGGATGGGAAGTTACAACAATCAAAGAAGCTACCTTGGTACATGTAGAGAAACAACTGTGAATCAAACATGAGAGACATAGAAATCCCCCTTGCCAGAGTTTTGGCCTGTAACAGAACCACTTAACTTGGAGAGAAAATGGGCATTTACAAACTCAGGGAAATATTCTGCTATTTGAATCTCCTTATATTTTTCCATTTATGAATACGGCCTATGTACATGTGCTAGATTCTGGCGACTACTGCTAGTTCATAGGACTGCCTGCTACCCTCAAATAAATCATGCTATTTTATTTGAAAAAACAATTAAAAATAAATCTGATACAAAATCATTAAAAAATGTAGCACTAAAAACCAGAATTCACTAAGTATACATAATTTATCATCCATGTAAAAGTGCAATGCACAGATGAATGCAACATACTGAAATTATTTGTGTGTGTTGAATGAATCAGAAATTTTATATTGTTTTTATCTACAGTTATAAAATGCATGGTATACATTTATAAATATAAACACAAAATTTATATTTGCATATTTATACAAATAGTTTTTTTGTTCATATATTTTGTTTATTTTGGTTCTTTTTGGTCATCAGGATAGCAATCTGTTTCCTTATGTCAGAGGCTTAAATTGTTAAAAATATGTTCTTGTTTTCAAACTCCATGCAATTTTACATGGTAAATAGAGTAAACAACAACACCAAAAACAGGCCCAAAACATTAGCCTTATGACATAATTAACCTAACAGGAAATTATATAATACATTGTTCAGTCCTTAATTACCTGTCACTTTGAAAATGTTTAAACTTAGTAAAAATAAAATCACTAAGTCTCAATTTCTTTAACAATCCAATAGATACAATTACCAAGTTGTTTTAATATTAAATTTTAAAATTGTACATATTTTTTGTAGACTGACATGCATTGTGGTTTTACCTTTGACTTTATATATCAAGTAGTTGAATATTTAGCCAACAGGAATGTTAGATGATGAATAGAGGTTGACACATTTCCAACAGTGGTGAACATCTATTTTATGCACTATAAAGTATAAAATCAAATCACATCATTACTACCATAGTGGTAATAAAATTTACTGCAGACAAAAATGTGGGCAGCTTTCTTTGGTAGGGACAAAATTATTCTACTCTCTCAAAACCGCCTTGTCCATCAATGGTTCATTTGACATTGATAAAGTGAAGGCAAGTCATGATGAGAAGAGACATTTGGTATAGATGGTTCATATGTGCAGACCTCAGATCAATCTATTAAAATGTTGGCAATGAATTGTTTTCTCCTGCATGGAATGTATGATTTTACTAAGTCAATATAGATGCAAAGCCATTTCAAAGAGACCAGTTCAGAATTAAAATAAATGACTAAGACCCATTTAAGTCAATGAAATTAAGATGAGAAGAAAAATAATTTTCAGTCTTTGGCATATCCAGTTCCCATTTCTGAATAACACACAAAAATTATAAACTCTAGGAAGATTCACATGGAAATTAAAAAAAAAATTGTAAGACCAACAATATCATGCTGGCATCACACCATCTAACATATTTGAGATTATTTCAACATTAAAGTTATGTTGAAAACCAGTGGAGACAGAGATTGTGATTCAAATTCATAAAGAAAAATCAGTAATTTAAGTTCAATGATTAGAATTCTGTAAGAGTCCATTTTTGCTAGAAGTTAAAGAAAACACTTAGTAGCAGCAAGTTGTCTGACATCTACCAACTCAGTTATCCCCACTGATTAAATCACTTGAGAATGTACTTTGACAAAGAATTTGTCTAAAAATGATTGAATCTAGGGGAAGATAAAAGTTTCAAAAGCAACAATGAAGAATACATCTTATAAAATGAATTGTTAAAGCTAAACCTGAAAGGTTAGAATAAATGAGGATTTCATCAAGGTACAGAGAGATAAGTCAGAGAACGGTCAAATAGATGATTTAATGAGAAGGGGTACTCCCATAGTGCAACTTAAAATTAAAATTGAGAGAGAGAATCACAAAACAAGAGAAGAGACACATTATACATTCAACAATAAATGCAAATAAAATATTAATTCTAAGATTGTGGATTCTCTATAAGAAGACAAACATTTTTATCTTTCATTGAACTTAAGTAAAGTTGTGCTAACTTCCCTAGGAATCTATCAAGACATTCTTATTTTTTTTCCATTCCCTTTCTCACTGGTGATAGTCTCTGATTTCCTGGAAACAGGTGAGATGCAGTGCCCCTCCATAGTGCAGCAGGCAAGTCCATTCACTGGCTCAATCATCTACTTAGACACCAAGTACAGGCAACCTTGCTCCTGGACTCTCTGAATCTTGTTAGGCTCAAAAGGTTTGAAGATAGCAATGATGAAGAAAAAAATCATCTTTAAATAAATTGAGGGTAGGAGTTCAATGCTAGAACATTATAGCAAGTAATCAGAAGAATTTGAAAACATTTTAAATACACACAATCTTTGACCCAAGTGTACTTATCTTTTATCTATATTTCTATCTTTCTATCTTTTCTTTATTTCTATCATCTATTTTGTAACTATCATTTATATATATTTTCTAACATCTATCTAGGCATCCATCATTTCTATCTATCTATCTTCCCTATTATCTATTATTTATTGTATATCACAAGTGATCTAGTTTTATAATCTATCATTTAAATAACTTTTCTATTATCTATCCATTTATTCATCCATTATTTGTCTATTGCATTTTCTATCTGCACCTATTTATTTATGCATCCATCATCTATCACCTATCCATCTATTATTTATTATTAATCATCTATTTTGTATATATATCATATAAATATTTTTTCTATTATTTATCTATCCATCTATCCATCATCTATCTTATCTATATTTTTATCTATCTAAACACATACATACACACATCTGAATAGTACTGAATGCCCAGAGATTGGGAATTTCAGGGGAAAGATAAAAAGAAAAAGTGAAAGCCCAAGATCTTTTTTCCTAGGACAGCCCCCACACCCCTAGTATTTCCACCAATACATCTTAGAATAGAACTGGATGCCATGGCTTTGTGAGACAGAGAAAGCTGAATGTGTGCTGCAATTTCCTTTGTCAACAGAAAATCAAAAAAGAAAGGGGACAGAAACTGTATTTTGAACATCCATTTCCCAGGGCCTGTGAAAGATATTAACTTAGGCTATGTAATTTTATTTGCACATTTCTATTCAGTATATCTATTTTCTAGCATTAATATTATTTTAGTTGTATTTTTTACTGTGTCATTTTCAAATGGATGTGATGCTTATAGAAGTGAATCTCTATAACTTTATTGAAAATTTTATGATATCTCTCTACTACTGAATTTATGAAGGAGAAAGTTTTTTTCAGCTTAAGTCTAAGTTATATATTACAGGACAATTTTCCATAATTTTACTCATTTTCTGAAAGAAGCATGAGGCAAACTATAATATATCTTGGTTATCCATTCATTATTTCAGAACATAAAGATTGTTTTTCTCTAAAGACAAAATTATTGTAATTCTGAGATATGATGGAAAAAACTCAGATAAAAACTATTTTCATCAGCACAAAATATCAAAAGACATGGCCTAAATAATTCATTTTTCTAAAGTAGCATGATGCCTTGGATCGATAAAATTGTGCCAACATCTTGATACAAAGATTGATGAAACCTGAAAATACATACTGTGAATTTCATAATGCATTATTTTAGAAATACCATAGTTACAGAATTATGTCTCGGTCATTTAAAAAAATTTTTTTTCAGTACTGTAAGCCCCCTTTCATGTACTACCTGGCCACTTTGATAGACTTCCTTTGTAAGAATTAATTTGCTTTCTGGCTTAATGTTATTGCACATTGTCTTTTTCTTTTTTTTTTTTTTTGAGTTGGAGTCTCACTCCGTCGCCCAGACTGGAGTGCAGTGGCCGCTCCCTGCCACCGCAGCCTCGACCTGCTGGGCTCCAGCGATCCTTCCGCCTCAGCCTTCCAAGTAGCTGGAACTACAGGCGCGTGCTACCACGCCCGCTAATTTTTGATTTATTGTAGAGATGAGGTCTCGCCAAGTTGCCTAGGCAGGTCTCAATCCTGCGGGCTCAGGCAATCCACTCACCTCAGCCTCCCAAAGGCGTGGGATTACAGGCTGAGCCACCAGCCTGGCTTATTGCACATTTTCAACACCTGTTTTCTTCAAAGCTCAATTGCTAAGATTTGTTTTATTTAATGTGTATTGAGAATCACAGAGACAATTACTTTCCTGTATTTTAATGAATTTTTTTCTCTTCCATTTTATTTTTTGTAAAATTTTTTTCCACTATAGAAGAACTGTGATGGAAAATGTCCTACAAATAAAAATAAATAAATAAAATACTGTTGCTTTATGGACCCATTAGCTAAGGCAATCACTGATTAATTTATCTTTTGGGACCTCTCGGGAATATCATTCATTTTTTCTGAATTTTCACTGCTTGTTTTGCAAAGAGCATGCCAGATGCCAATTACTACAACTATTTGGCATTTCAAACATTTTTTCCTGGTAACATTTGTCTCTCCTGTTTACTGATTTAAGCATGGGAAGTCAGGAATTGTAAATAGGCCTAGATTATTATCAATAGTCATAATCGGGATGCCTGACATGTAAAAATTCTATGTCAACATGTTTTAAGATGTTTATCTAACTTTAGAAATTGACAATATTGAATGATCAAATTTCACGGGCGTCCTTTGATTCTGAAAAACAGCTTGGATTAAGAAATCCTCCTCGGAAACATCCATCCCCAAAAGGTAAAACTCCCTGATACTACAGTTTCTCTATCCCCTGCCTCCCCCACATTTTATTTATCTTTGACAAGACTAGATCAGACCCTTCAAATTTCTATTCATTGTCTTTTAAATCATTCACTCAATTGTTTGATATCCTCCCATTAGTTGGAACAAAATGTTCCTTAAACAAACTTTTGTTAACCAGCCAATTGCCCCTCTTTAACTGGTCTCTTGAGAACATGATGGCCTCAGGGTAAAACATTCTCTTACCTTACCGGTTGGATCACTTACCCTTTCATCCTACATCCCTGTAAAAGAAAAGCTTTTCAGACTGAACTTTAAAAGGCCTGCAGCTATTCTAACGAGAGAGTTCACCCTACTGTGCTATAATTTTCCTCCCTTCTCCTCTTGCAATCATCTTTTCAGGATAAAAATATCTCCCTACCTAAATATAAATTTATCACATGACAATATTCTAGTAAGGACAATAAGAGCTTGACTGATCTCAGAAGTTACTCAATGAGATATAGGAAAACATTATATATTTATTTCATTCTAAATATATTTTTATTGAGAAAATTTACAACGGTAAGAAAAAAATAGATGTTGAAGTCAGCCATGCCTGGTTTATATAATTGTTCCTTTTTAATCATTTGTGAGAGCTTGTATATAGGCAAGTTACTTGCAAGCATAGGGGTCAAAGGTTTAGCCTTCTGAAGTTACAAAGCTACTTGGAAGGCTGAGATAGAAGGATCACCTGAACACAGCAGGCCGAGACTGTGGTGGCCATAAGTGTGCCACTGCACTCCAGCCTGGGCGACAGAGTGAGACTACAACTTAAAAACAAAAAGTACTTACTATAGAGTAAACCTCTGAAGTGTTGCTGAAAAATAAACTCTCAAAAGGCTGACCAAGTAGAGAAAAGACATGCAAATATATTTAACATGTATATACAAAGCCTTTAGAATGACAACCCAGAGATACAAGGGAAAGTGTTCATTTTCATGCTTAGGTTCAACAAAGTATGAGCAACCATGTAGAAATACGATTGGACAAAAAGGGAAAAATCTAATGGTAACAGATTAAGTGGGGAAGTCCAGCAAGGCCTGTCTGTTTAGATTCTTCTTGGTCTCCTTGAGCAGTGTTCCTTCTTGCTAGGTGTGGGGCAAGGTCCTCTTTGGAATGAAATTTTATAACCTACAGCCAAACAAGGTAAGTCAGATCATTTCTTTATGACCAGTTTTCACACAGAAGGGTGAGGGAAAGGAGAATCCTATTTTGGGGTTTTGTGGTTGGCTTACGGGAGAAAGGGTTCTGGTTTCTAGCAGGGACTATGGGGAAAAAGGATTATAGGTACTCTGGTGCCACAAGGAGAATGGGACCAGATAAAGGATGGCAGGAGAAAGTCAGAAAAAAACTTTTGTTTCTAAGGCTGATTCCTTGTGGCCTTCCTTTTGGGGTATTGTTTTCTGAGCCCCAGTACAGGCTACTTATGTGCTCTAAGTCTGTGTTTATTTATCTAAGGGGGAAACATTCTTAAAATATAATTATTTTAAATGCCACTTAAAACTAATATTTGTAAATGTCCAAGTAAAAATATAAAAGGTCAGCGTACATAAGGGAATACCAATGGAAAGAAAATCATTGTATTTACCTGTCTTCATGCCAAATCCTCTCCACAAAGTTAATTATTTCTCATTTCTTCTTTAACTCTCCTTGAGTTAAGATGATACTTCAAATTCTTTATCAACATTCAATACATTTACCTACCCCCACATATGAATGACCCATAACTTATGAATTTTTATTTTTTTACACCTCATAATCTTCACAACTTTTGTAATTTTACATTTTTTGAAAAATTCAGTCTTCAGATAACATTTTTCCACCTCCAATTCTTGATCCATTACATTTGAACTACATAGATCTTAGTATCTTACTCTAAATAATGAGTAAAATAGGCTTTGTATATTTTTCTTCATATGTCCTCTTTCCTTTTCCTTCTTAATTCACATAGGTTTTTTCAAAAATTATTTAATCAAAATTTGAAACAGATTTTTTAACATGTTAAAATAATTACTTTTTAATTGCTTTCAATAATGTTGATTCTGAACATTAAAAACCAATAAAGAGAATTTAGAATCATTTATTACTGGGTGTTGTCCAGTGGAGCCCAATTAATATAAATGGCTCTATAGGGGCCTATGAGATAGACCTGAACTACTTTAAGAATAGTTCTCATACTGAAGAGCCATATTCTCCTTTCTTAAAATCCAACAAATTACTTGAAAACATTGCACAATAATGATTTTCCCTCGAGTTCACAATTACTTTTTTGCTTGTTATAAGAAGAAACATGTATTCTTCTTTCCTTATCTCAATAAGATTTTCTTGTTGAGACTCAACCATCCTTGAACAGACTGTCTTTTTACATTTTCCTTCTCAACGCATCTTTCAGCAGGCTTCTCCATTTTTTTGAGTCATTGGGTGAAATCATGTGTAAATATTAGTTCATCATGCTGTCACATTTCCATGTCTTTCCTGTAAATGATATTTCAGGCATTCTTGACAGATTTTCTGTACTGTTCTGGATATTGGTGAATTATCTGATTCACTCATATTTGAAAGGCCAAGGAAATTTAAAATATAATTTTAATTCCTCATTATATTTAAACATTCCTCACTTCCCATTTGTCTTCCAACCTGATTTATGGTTGCAAGTATGTATAAAGAAGGCTGTTATTGTTTTTAATGTGATTTTTTTATCTTATGTAATTGTTATTCTTATAGGACTTGTGGCATCATCCTGTAGCTCTTGCTTCCAGTCTTCAGTCATACACATGGCTTTGTTTTTTTCTGTAAGGTCACTTTCCCAGAAGAGAGATCTTCTATCAGTGTCTTGCCAAGTGAGTTAAGCTCAGTCATCTTTCAGAACATACTTAGCCCAAAGAAACTGTCAATTATTTTATTCTGCTCAACCCAACTAGGCCAAGCCTTTGTTCTTGCAGTCTTACCTTTTTATTCATCCCTCACCAAGAGTGCCAGAAAACCTAGCACCATTCGACTTCTCTAGGTAAGAATCACCCAGCAGTTTATCTGTTTTCTGAACCCCAGATTTAGTGAGGTCTCTTGATGTAGTCAGAATGTGTCCCCCCTCAATAATATATTGAAACCCAACTCCCAAGGTGATGGTATTAGGAAGTAGGGCCTTTGGGAGGTGATTAGATCATGAGAGTGGTGCTCTCATAAATGGGATTGGTGTCCTTATAAAAAAGACCCCAGAGAGCTCTCTTACCCCTTCCACCATGTGAGGACACAGCAAGAAGGTCCTATGAACAATAAGGTTGGCTCTCATCAGACACAGAATCTTCCAGCGTTTTGATCTTGGACTTTCAGCCTTCAGAACTAGAATAAGCAATAAATTTCCCTTGTTTATAAGTAATTTAGTTTATGGCATTTCATTACAGCAGCTCAAACAGACTAAGATAGTTGATGCCCCCTCACTCAATTGATTTCACAAGTGGAAGTTCCCTGTTTCTCGCTTATAAAATGCACAACACTAGGAAACTTTCCACTGAAGAAATCCTCATTGTTTGTTATTATTCCACTGGATACTAAGCTTTTTAAAAAATATATCATAGAGATGAGAGATGGGCTCAAGGATCGAGATCTCTGCTTAGATAATCTAGTATTTATTTTTGTACACAGTGATTTTTAGCTTTGGATCCTCTTCTGAAACTGAGGCAACCAGTTTAATTTCACAGAGGCACACATATGCACACACACATACACACACACATGCATATGTGACATATTGGGAGGTGTGTGTACTAGATTACTGAAGGACATCTCCTTTACTTTTAACAGTTTGTATTTACTTCTATACCTATGACAATGTCTATATCTATGTATCTTGGGAAAATAAATATAATTTAAAGGCTTTTTGGAACCCCAAAGACTCTTTAAGCTTGAGAGAGATATGGCTGTGATCTGAGTCACATATGGTTACAGCTTCTGTTCTCAGATTATAGATTAACTCACTTTCTAGTTTTTCTTATTCTTACAATGACTAAAGAGAACTAAACCATTTAAGGGACAAAAACCTCCTGCCTTATTAATTAGTGACTTCTTATATATTAACTTCCCTTTGGTTTTCTGGTTTGCTAAGATCAGATGACCAAAAACCCATGACAATTATGTCCTCTAGAAAAGTGCTACATGTACCCTTCCCAAAAAGAAACACTGCCTATAATCAAATTGGCATAACTATGTGCCAGTCTTATATAAACAATGTTATAATCCTTTTAAAAACACCTGTGTCTGCCTATATAAATGACTTCTGTACTTTGGAATGCTGACACCATTCCTTTGCAGTTTGTTTCTGAGCGATCCATGCATCTTCAAACTTTGCTCTTGAATAAACTTTCTTCAGATTCTGACCTTTTTGATTATTTTAGGTTTACACTCTGAATGACTTTGTTACGGATACTTGAAAGATATGACTTTGTTAAACGTTTTTATGTATTTCTATATGTATACGTAGATTTATGTCTATATAATAGATTCTTGAAGGACAGCACCTATCTTAGGGAGCTCAGGTTGTTGTAAGTAATGCCATAGACTGAGTCTCTTAAAAAGTAGACATTTGTTTTTCACTGTTTTGAAAGCAGAAGTACAAGACCATCAAGGGGCCAACACCTTCCTGGGGAGAGCTCTTTTATTAGTTTGTAGATAACCACCTTCTTGCTGTATCTTCACATGGCAGAGAGAAAAAAGAGAGCTCTGCTTTCATTATCTTCTTATAAGAGTACTAATCCCATCATGGGGTTTCCGCTGTCATGACCTCATCTAAACCTAAATAACTCCCAATAGCCCCACTTCCAAATACTATCTCATTGAAGGCTAGCACTTCAACACATGAATTTGGGGAGACACAAATATTCAGTCCACAGCACTCCTTAACTGTTAGCAGTCTACATTTTCTCCTTGTCAATGTCTATGTTTACATCTATGTCTATGTCTGTTTATATTGTAAGGTTCAAGAATAAACTTCCCTTTTGGCCTCTGCACTACTATTATAACAGCCTCATCACTGTTCTGATATTGAACTATCTTTCTCTTGGCCTACAATGACCTTATTTACCTTTCTGCCTAAAACACACAAACTATATGAAACCCTGAATTTCATGACAATAGACAGCAAGCAACAAATTCCTAAGAGAAGGGAAACAAATAAGGATACTGCCTACCTAGAACTACCAAGAAAATACATTAGAAGAATGAGGACTAAATAATTCAATGTGAGAGGCAATCTCTGTCCATTTAGTAAAATATGTAAGAAGATAAAATTATTGTATAGAGAAAAACACATGATCAGGTGAGAGTAAAATATCAGGTTTTTGTCTTAAAAGCATGAAAATTAAAGGGAAGTTCAATAATACAAACAGATTTTGAAAAAGAAGAAGAAGACAAGGATGGGAGAGATTCAAAAACAGATGATGAGTATGTGATTAATTTCTGTAATGAAACAAATATGGAAGATAGAACAATAACATTCAAAGCTATCATGAAAGAAAACTAAAGGGATTTTTCAAAGTATCTATATAAAATGATACATTATTTCCCATGAAAAAATGAAGCTCAATTTCAACCAATAGTAAACCCTAAACATATGTAAGTGACAATATATATTTATATTATTTATGGTACATATATTGCATGTGTAAATTATTTGTAGAGAGCAAGTAGTTTACTGGAAAAAATATATCAATTTCTTCAGATTTCTCCACAGTCACAATCACTGAGAAAATAAAATAGCACAATTTCCACACAGTAAAGAAATCTAGATTCCCAAAACTGCATACCTTGAACATTTCCCACTTAAATCAAAAGAAAGTAGTCATTATGAAAAGTAAGAACTCAGGGAGTATAGGGGTCACTATCTTTTTTTGTAATTAATTTAATCAAAACACAAATGGACAAACAAATCATTAAAATTATTTGTGAGCAAAACTTTAGTCAACCAAAAAGGAAAGCAGAAGAAATCATTCAAGATAGATGAAAATAAGCTCAGTAAATATTCTCAGTCAACTTCTGAATCCATGGAAATAAATAACTACCTGTAAACATACTTAAAGCTTCAGTTACAAAACTGAAAGTACATACAATGCATCTTTGACATAATTTTGTAGTGTGAATAGAGAAAAAAATAAGATTTTAAACTTTCTAATTTGTATGCTTGTTTGCTTTTTCCCCAGTGGGTGTGCAACAGATTCTAATGGTGAAAACTGACAAATAGTGTTTAAGATTAAGTAATCTCTGGAAGAATGTTATTTAGACATTTCTATATATTAAATCACATGAGATACTTATGGAATACATATTGTAAAGCTCTAAGCTCCAAGGATTCTCAAAAGAGGATCTTCTGAAATGGAATTTGTATTTTTCAATCACTCGTGTGGTTTAATGAAAATGGTTCTTTGCCTCATTTTGCGAAACACTGCACCAGATAACCCAAACCCTATTACTGATACTTCAATTATAAAAAGGAGAAATACTTGCATGGACTACCACCACCACGGACTATACACCACAAGAGTGTGTCAAATAAGTAAGGGTGATAGACACAATATTATAATAATGTATACGCTGTCCATTTTACATGTGATAGCAAAATAAATTATAAGACTTATCACAACCTAAGACTAAATTAAAATCTTACATCATATCAATAAATCAAGTTTAAACTTGTAGATCAATAAACATGTGAAAATCCAATCAGAAGACTTGTTAATTAGAGAAAGGGCAACAGTTTAGTGAAAATACATGTAAACAAAATTGGAGCAAGTTTTGTGATAGGGATAGTAGAAAAATTTGGAACCAAGACAAACATCATTACATAAAAATTAAAAGTGCAAAACCAACAATGCAATTTGTCCCTGTTTATGTTAAATCTAAAAATAACACTGAAATACATAAAGAAAAGATTTTAAAGAAAGCCATTATGTTTCACACAGTTATTTAAGGAGATAATAGGTCCCCGTCTCCTACAATACCAAGTCAATCTCTGTGAAGCTATTTCTGCTTGTATATTATACCAGTATGGTCCCTATCTTGTTCCAAGAACCTTTCTAGGGTCTTTATGCTTCCCCATCTGAGGAGTATGTGTTATATGGCCCCAAACAGCTGTTCCCTGAAAAGACACTCCACGTTAAGGTTTTTGTGGTCCTGAAAGTTAAGCTCATTGACAAAAATGATGCTTAGTGAATGACACATTGAAGAGAGCAGCTCGGCTTGTTTTTCAGCAAATAGAATTAAAAGGAGGTAGGAGGTCTAAAGAGAGGGTAACCCACTCTAAGAGGTAATTTTCTACCCACAAAGGAGAAGATTGGAAGTGTTACAAAGAGATCACAGTCTTAACCCAGGTATTCTCAGATTTAGCAAGGATTTATTTTCTCTATGTCTGACACAGAGACAAACAACTGGGAGAATTCTGGGGGCAAATATACTCAAGAAATTGAAAAGTGGCAAAGACTGTAGGGTGCCATCATCCTCAAAGATATCTGAAAGCATTAAAAAAAATACTCACTAATGAATGCTGAAAGGGGACTATTTTGGAAAGTAGGATTGGAAGTTTAAGGAGAGGTATCTTCTTTTTGAAGTGGATTAATTACTTGATTGTCTCTTTTAAATAGTAACATGGATATATGCTACCATTGCAATTAAAAGTTCAAAAAGAAAAGCTTTAAATGAGAGCCTATTCTATGCCATAGTGTACATATCAGCTTATGATTTGCATAGAGTTCACAATACAATTTTTGGAAATATAATTTACTTTTTAAATTTCTTGAGCAAGTATCAGTATATTATCAGTAACTCTCTCGCAGAGCAGTAAGATTTTCTTCAAAAAAAAAAATTAACCGAAACTGCAATCCTTGAAGTATTACATTCTGAACATGATAAATGTTGTTGTTCAAGAGAGGCCAAAATGTGAAGAAATTGAAAGAAAAGAACAGAGTTAACTAGGTGCTGGCCTCCACTGAGGTGCAAAGGCTAAATTCTGTACATTCTTTATTATGTACTTGCCCAAAGGGCACGGATGCTACATTTTTATCACGTCATTATGGCATGTGTAGCATGGGGCAGAAATACTGATTAAGATGCGTTTAGCTACTTATTAAGAGTGGTTTTAGAGACACAGTAAATCGACAGTTTGGAGTGATTAGAGAGGGGAGACGCCATCTTTTCTTGATTATGTGCATCATACCACAAGTCTTCCTGCACATAGATGCATTTAATTTGCAGACTTGCAGACATGAAATTATTTTATGGTCTTCTTTTCCATGCAAGAAAATAAAAACTTAAAAGCCTTACGTTTTTTTAAGACAGGGTTTTGTTTTTTCATCAATGCTGGAGTGCAGTGGCATGATCATAGCTCACTGAAGCCTTCAATTCCTGGGCTCAAGCAGTTCTCCTGCCTCAGCCTCCCATATTACTGGGATTGCAAACATAAGCCAACATATCCAGCATTAAAAATTGTAATCAAAGTAATCAAACTTGTTCCAGTTTTTTATTATTGTATATATTTAAAGTGTACCACATAATGTTTTAATATACATATGCACAGTAAAATGATGACTGCAGTCAAGCAAATTAACGTATCCATCATTTTCCATTTTTCTCTTTTTTGTAACAAGATCACCTAAAATCTATTCTCTTATTACATGTTCAGGTCTTATAAATGGCAAGGCTGAACCTCTGTGGTAAGAAGAATAATACCTCTCACACCTACCTGCCAAATATGTTCACATCCTAATTGTTGGACTCTGTGAATATGTGACCCTATGAGACTAAATGGAGTTAGCAGGCATGATTAAATTGAGATGGATAAATTATCCTGGATTATCCAAGTGGACCCAATGTAATCACAAGTGTCTGAGAATATAGAAAAGGGAAGCAGAATATTTAGAACTCGAGATAGGGCTTTGTGAGAAAGACTAAACCAGGTCTTGCTAGCTTTAAAGATTGAAGAGATTATGAGCTGAAAATGTGGTCAGCCTCTAGAAACTGGAAAAGGCAAGGAAACAGATTATCCCCTTAAACCCTCCAAAAGAAATGCAACCCCAATGAATACTTTGCATTTAGCCCAGCGAGACCCATGCTAGGCTTCTGAACACCAGAGTAAGATAACAAATTTATGTTGTTTTAGGCCACTAGATCTGTGGTAATGTGTTACAGCATTGTGGAAAACTAATCCATCTGGACAGAGATTCACATCCCATGCCAACTAGTCAGTTAAAATATGGTGTCTTGGTATAGTCTTGGACAGATGGGATTTTGTCAGAAAGTGTTCAATCAATAGAATCAAGCAATGCCTGAGAACTTCTGTGTTCCTGAGTGGGCCAGCAATTTACAGCCTTCTTGTATGAGAATTAACAACCCTGTAACAGCCTAGAGAGTGAACTAAGACTTACGTCAACTACAATCCTAGAATCTATAAAAAAGCGTAATACCTAGAGTTAGGTTTCTTCTCCACAACAAAAATCATGATGAAAGAGTCTTAGGGTAGGTCTTTGGTAGGGTAAGGAAATAACATTTATTGAGAATTGAGTCATCATACAAGTTGTAGTGCTCACTCCATCCCTGTACATTTGGTAATTTTTTGCCTGTTAGGTAAGGAGGTGAAAAAGAGACTCAATGAAGTTAGTAATATATCTAATGAAAAGAAATGGTGGTACATCATAAAATAGGATGTTATTTGCTATGATGATGTCCTTTCCAAAATTCATGTTTAAACTTTTTTCTCATTGTGGTGGTATTGAGTAGGGACCTTTTGTGAAGTTATTAAGTCATGAAGGCTCCACTCTCATGAATGGATCTGGATCTCATAACAATGACTTACAGAAGTGGGTTCACACTTTCTCTCTTCTATTCTTCTGCCATGTGAGGATGCAGCAAGAAGGCTCTCATCAGATACCAAATACTGGTGCCTTATTTTGGACTCCTCAGTCTTCAAACTGTAATAAATGAATTTCTGTTCTCTATGAATTACCTAGTCTATGGTATTTTTTTATAGCAGCACACATGGACTAAGACACTATTCAGCAATAAAAATGAACAAGTCATCTAGTATGCAAAGACATGGAGGAATCTCAAATGTATACTGCTAAGTGAAATAAGCCAATTTTAAAAGATTACATGCTGTATGAGTCCACTGATATGACATTGTGGAATAGGTAAAACTATAAGAGACAGTAAACAACCCAGTGTTAGCCAGGCTTCGGGGGAGGTGATGTTTGAAAATATTGAGCAGAAGACATATTCTTAGGGTAGCAAAACTACAGTTGTCCTTTTCCGTATGTGCAGATATTGTTTTGGGCCCCCAATAAATACCAAAATCCACAGATGGTCAAGTTCATTATATAAAATGATGTAGTATTTGCTTATAACTTATACACATCTTCCTGTGTACTTTAAGTAATTTCTAGATTGCTTATAATACTTAATACAGTGCAAAAAATGCTATGTAAATAACTATTAAACTGTATTCTTTAGGGAATAATGACAAAACAAGTCTGTACATGTTCAATACAGAGGCAATCATCCTTTTATTTTAAAATTTTCAAAATGCATTTAGTTGAATCTGCAAATGCAAAACCCAAGGACACAGGGGTCTGACTGTATTTTGTATGATACTGTAATGGTGGATACATAACACAAAATAATTGCCAAAAATCATAGATCTTTACAGCACAAATGCTGAACTACATGTATAAAAATTAAAACAAGACCGAAGTAACAACAAAATTTTTAGGAATGTTGGCGCTCCCAAGATAACACATACACGGAAACAAAACAATTTATTAGTGTTACAGATGTGTGAAGTAACCTCATTGAAGACATTCTAACGTAATATTGCTTTGTATATCAGTAGATCTGTAAGACTAAAGGCAAAAGGAACCACAGATAAGCACTGTGCTCTAATTGATAAAGTTTTCCACAGGTGTATGTATTAACAACTCTAGTACTACTATTTGTGTATAGTGGAATTGAACAATTAAGTCAATAGACATCAGGTGGTTGGAACCAGGTTTCTCAATTTTGGAGCCGGCAATGAAAGAGGCTAGAGTAAGCCAGGTTGTAATGAAGTAGAGTTGGTGGCATCAGGATGAACTTCTGTATAGCTTAATATAGACAGATTATTGCATACACAAACATTTAGAATTATGTCTATATACATGAGTTAGCATGCACACATATATTTTCTTGCTATATCAGCTGAGAAGACCCTTAGGAAACAGCACTTTAGTAGTCACAAACAGATCTAGTGGCAAGAATTTGGTTTCTTTTACTATTTTTCAATAACAGGAGACAGGATTACAGGGAAAAATGGCTGATTCTAGGATGGGGACAGGAAATATACACAATGAGTCTATAGCATCTTATATTGTAAGAAAAGCATGAAGGATGCACAGCACACACTCATATGCATATACATACATAGACACAATATAGTTATGCGAAAATTAGTAACAAAACTCAAGAAAATAGCTCAGAAATACCACGGAAAGTTGCAGCTTAACATGCCAGCACAAGGAAGGAGTATGCTTGGAGATGGTAACCTTCGTATTGTTTTTAAGAGTAAATGTTACAAAATGAGTAAGAGTTTGTTATTATGAAGGTTTGGACAAATCCTTGCTATTAGTACAATGCAATGCTTTTCAACAGTTGAGAAAACTGAACTATGTCCTGTAACACTGCTCTGGTTTGAATATTTATGTCCTCCAAAACTCATGTTGAAACTTAATACCCAAGGTGGTAGCATTGATAAGTGATGTCTTTAAGAGATGATTGAGTCGTGAAGGCTGGGCTTTCATGAATGGATTAGCTCACTCATGAATCAATGGTGTAATAAATTAATGGGTTATCATAGGTACAGAACTGGTGGCTTTAAAGGAAAAAAAGAGAGACCTGAACCAGTGCATTGAGCCACTTTGCCATGTGCCGCCCTGTGCTGCCTTGGGACTCTGCAGAGAGTTCCCACCAGCAAGAAACCACTCACGAGATGCAAATCCTTGACCTTGGACTTTTTCTCTCCATATCTGTAAAACATATTATTTTTTGCTTGTAAATGACTCATGTACCTAATCCTGACTTGTATCCCATGTCTTTACAGCAAAAAAAGTTAAAAAAAAAAAAAGAGGGACATAAATGCAAGTTGCTAATAAATGCTGCAATAACCTAAAAATCAATCAATCAATAAAATTTTTAAATAAATTACCCAGTTTCAGGTATTCTGTTATTAGCAACAGAAAACAGACTAAGATGAACACTAAAAAAAAAAGCAGTACCAGATCCATGTGCACTAGTGTAGGTGAGTGAACAATATATATTAGAAAATGACATTCATCAGAATTCTATCACAATAGGGAAATATATGCTAGTTCAGCATAGAAAAATGTGGCCATAAAGAATAAATAAAGACAAATACCCACCTTTGGTAACTGTTTATCTTTGGGTATGGAGACAAGCATATATTTAAGAAGGTTAGTTGATTTTATATTTTATTTCCTTAAAAAATGCTTTGAAAAAAAAAATTTTTTTTTTTTGAGTTGGAGTCTCACTCTGTCACCCAGGCTGGAGTGCAGTGGTTCGCACCCGGCCACCGCAGCCTCAACCTGCTGAGCTCGGGTGATCCTTCCGCCTCAGCCTTCCAAGTTGCTGGAATTACAGGCGCGCGTTACCACACCTGGCTAATTTTTTGATTTATTGTAGAGATGAGGTATCACTTGCCCAGGCGGGTCTCAAACCCGCGGGCTCAGGCAATCCACTCACCTCAGCCTCCCAAGGTGCAGGATTACAGGCTGAGCCACCGAGCCTGGCTTGAAAAATGTTTAACAAAGCATTTACTTAAGTAGTTGCTGGTCAGAAAGGCATTTTTTCCCCACTATGTCATGTGATTAAGATAATTTGTATGTTAATTTAAAATTTAAATGAATAAAAGAAAAAATAGGCAAAGGTAAAGGATGTTTGGTAAGAAATTGGAGAATGAATAGAATAGATATCTCTCAGGAAATCTCTTTGCAAGAAGGAGAGAAAAATACGTTAGTTTTGGTTTATTTTGTTTTACTGAGTGGTGATTAGCTCTCTAAATGCTTGCTGTATTAGTAAAAGCTAAATTGTCTATTTTTTTGTACAATGTGATAGTCTGATTATTTTTCAGATAGAGATTGTCTGCACTAGTTTGGAAAATTTAAAAGAAATTAATTGGAAAAATTTTATCAAGTTTCTTAAATATAGCAATAGTATAGAAGACACAAAAAATTGTTATTGAAGTAAGGGAAATAGGAAGAGAAGTAACCTCTTAGTCTGTTACACAATTTTGTTTTCCCTATTGTTTGCTTTTAAACAGTGTTTTAAAGTTTCAATGTTGCATAATAATGTCACTTTAAAATTATGTGGCTTACTAATTGACTTCCTCCCTTTTTGCATCTTATGAGACACATATAATAAAAAATATAATTATCTCATAAAAATATCAGACTGGATTGACGTTCATGAAATTGCCAAAAATCAATAAAATATATTATCACCTAGATATTTATTAAATTGAAATGATTAATTCAGTCTCCATACATACACTACTGGAAGAAACCTGTTACAATGGACAACGAGAATTTTTTGTTGTTGTTATTTTTAAATGCACATACATTAGACCTAGGATTTTTTCAAAGTATACACTTTCTCTTAGATAAGGTAGTCATCTTCTGATTAATAAAACTTGATATTAATAAGATAGAGATGAACAGCAATTACCAAAGGCCAAGGAATGTTCTAAGGTTATTATAATTATTACCATGTTTACCCATCAAAATAACCCTTCTGAAACTGATATATTGAAAAAAAATAGAATCTTATATTAATCCAAAATGGGAAGTCGTTCAATATAATAAATTTAAAAAAAAATTATAACCCTGGTTTTGCTCCCAGCTTCACTTTGGCCCAGGAAATCACTATATAATTAACAATGAATACTGGTTTTTGTTTTGTTTATTTGTTTGTTTAATTCTTTTTTTTTTTTTTTTTTTTTTGAGTTGGAGTCTCACTCTGTCAACTCGACCTGCTGGGCTCCGGCGATCCTTCCGCCTCAGCCTTCCAAGTAGCTGGAACTACAGGCGCTCGCTACCACGCCCAGCTAATTTTTTGATTTATTGTAGAAATGAGGTCTCGCTTGCCCAGGCGGGTCTCGAACCCG
>CAUYQG010199867.1:0-20794 GCA_963574415.1 Tarsius wallacei | reverse complement strand
TCTGCATTGGAAGCTTTTTTCTCTTAGCACTTTAAAGAGGTCACTCCATTGTCTTCTGGGTTACATGTTTCAACCCTGCTTAAATGCTTACATGCTTTTCAAGCCCAAGAACCAGCTTGTGCGCAGTCACAGTAACTGTGTAAACCTTATCTAGCATTCCAGATACCTCCACACTAACCGCCCTAGCCATTAAGGGCCAGGCACGGACAGGCTCCGAACATCTCGTAAAACATGTTCATGGGCTCCCCTAGCAAACTAGCATTCCAGATGGCTTAACAAACTCCACTCTGCCCGCTTGACCGTTAGTAGTTAACCATGGTCAGCCAAGCCCGCGCCCGTGCAAACCAAATACAAACCAACCACTCAACATCTCTGTAATCGGGTTTATGCCCTTCTACCCAATCCTGTATGAACAAGTTTGTAAAACCCCTCCACTCCCTCGTAATTATGTATAAAAGCTGCTTGCTTTACTGGGTTGGGGCTCTCGTTCCTGTGCCACTGCGCCGGTTACAGACAGTAGCCCAGACTCGAGCCTGAATAAAGACCCTTGTGTGTTTGCATCGGAGCTGGCTCTTTGGTGGTCTCTCGGATACAGGACTTTGGGTACAACAATCTAAGCTTCCCCTGAACTGAACCATCGTTCCTTCATCTATAAAAAATGAGGTGTCATGGCTTATAAGATACTGTATATCAACAAGCCTAGGACAATACTCAGCTTACAGTGCACACTTGTTAATGCTAGTTTCATTTCATTTTAAATTGACCTAGGTCTGATATAAACCTCTACCAAACCAAACACACTCCTTCACAAAATCCACACAAAATTCCACCAGCACCTGATTTTGTGGACCCTATTTCCTTGATAATGGCATATTTAGATTCTATTTCCTTGAAACAGCATATTTAGATGACTTTTAAAAAACAGAAAAGAATGATATCTGCAACTCACAGTAAATCTTCAACTAAATTATTCATGCTATTTGTTTATAAACAGCGCAACCAGTCAACCGTGAAGTTTAAATTGGGAAATCAATTTCTCTGCAAAAATATTTCAGGTTATATGGAGTTGTCTTGGAGAATCTGATGACTGCAATGATGAATTATTTTTATGATATCACTCACATAAAAAGAGCATTGCAGAAGGACTAATACAGAAAGAACCATGAAATACAAGGACAGGAAGTCATGAAAAAAGTGGTTTGCTTCTCTGGGGAAGGGTCCCCAAATGTCTATCACTCCCCAAGTTATCCTCCACCAAAGGTAATAGACTAAGTAAGTGCAGAATTGCTGCAGACAAATGCATGCTCAGCTGGGCTCGGTGGCTCAGTCTGTAGTTCTGTGCTTTGGGAGGCTGAGGTGAATGGATTGCCCGAGCCCGCGGGTTTGAGACCCACCTGGGAAAGTTGGCAAGACTTCATCTCTACAATAAATCAAAAAATTAGCCAGGTGTGGTAGCACACACCTGTAGTTCCAGCTACTTGGAAGGCTGAGGCGGAAGGATTGCCAGAGCCCAGCAGGTCGAGGCTACAGTGGGCGGTTGCATGCCACGGCAATCCAGGGTGGGTGACTGAGTGAGAATCCAACCAAAAAAAAAAAAAAAAAAGAGAAATGCATGCTCCAAAATATAAATTAAAATTAATTCAAGCTTCAGATTCTTGTTTTTAACATTTTTCAAAATTTATCTGTCACAAATTCATCCTCAAGGAAGTTATTATTCAAAAATCAACAGAAGAGGAAGTCATCAAATGAGGTGAGTCTTTAAAAAAATGTTATTATTTCTGGTGGACACTAATGATTGTCTGTTCAACTTCTATTCTCCTATCTTTCCTTGTCACAGATTAACAAATTGTATTCTGGCCCCTTCCCAGCTCCTTCTGGTCATGAGCTTCAAGAGTAGCTGTCACCACCTTTAGTTGTAAAAAGTGGATGCGGAGTTCCAGGCTTCCCTGAGCAGGGCCTGAGATGGGGGGAGGAAATGAGAAAGAAAGAGACAGAGAAACAGCGGGATTGGGAGGACTCTCTCCCAAGTATAAAGGAGCAAGAGAGAGCAAATTGATTTTCAACTGCATGCCTCTTATATAGGGCAAAAATCACACAAGGGAGGGCAAAACCACACAAGCAAGATATATGTTAATGTCTAAACTATGCTTATCTTAACATCTACGCTAAGTCAAAAGCAAGGCAATCCCATAAGACAGACAGCCTCCTGGCTAGGCATGGTGCCGCTCTGCTATCCATGGAATAGCAACCAAAGGTCAGGGGAGACAATGGAAATAATAGGCTTGGTTCCTTGAACACAAGCCAAGAAACATAAGGACCTTGTCAGCTTATGCTCTGGTTTCCTTCTGGTGAATCCTATTTGGTTAAAGTCAAACCTGCTTGACTGTCATGAGTATAGGAATGAGCAGGTAATTCCGGCCAAGACAGGAGATGTTCATAAAAGGGTCTCCAGAAGAGGTGGTTTCATTCTTGAGAAGAAGAAAGAAAGGGTCAGTTTTTCCTTCTCCTACAGATGTTGTCGTGTGTGACTCTAACACCTGGAACTGCTGCAGCCACCCAGCCTCCATGAGAATGAAGACATTGCTGGGATTAGTGCATTTTCCAATTGCTTATGCCAATTGGAGTTGAGCTTTCTGTTTATTGCAGGACAGGGTGTCCTAACATAAAGGTCTCAAATGGAATAACAAAAGCACTGTGGAGGCTAAGCTATTTATTTACCTACCTATCTATGTTATTTATCTGTACATCTGTCTGTCTCGCTTTCTACCTTACTAACATTGCTGTACATTTTGTGTAAGGCAGTGCAATTATGGATAAACAGTCATTTCTAGGTAATAAAATGCATATGGATGTCTAATCTTGAGCCTATGAGAAGCTATTATTTGTCTTATAAAAAATGAAGCAGAAAATATGTCTGTCAAGGCCCTTTGTCCTTTGCTGTTTCTTACTTTTTTCTACCTGATACATGGACTAAACACGCACTGCTACAGCATGCAACATGCTCATGGGGTCAGAGCTGTAAACCAGAAGGAACTTGAATTCCTGGTACCTTCCTTGACTAGCTATGCTCTTCCTGAAAGATCTCCTTTCAGACTTTCATGGCAAATGAGAAAAGGAAACTCTTATTTAAACAATCCCTTACAGTTTAATTTCACTTATGCAGCCAATGCAACCCTAATAAAAAAATAATAAACCAGTTACTTATCAGCAAATAACCAAAAACAGCAACAACAAAAATAGATAGGAAAGAGTACACTGTGAATAAAAGTGTGGACTGTGGAAATAGACTGAGTGTGAAAGCTTGCTCTGCCTTTTTGAGCAGTGGGGGTTTAGATAAGCTACTTTATCTCTTTAAGCCTCAGTTTCCTAATTGGTCAGATTGGGAATAATAAAAATAAAATTACTCCAAAGAGTAAATATTAGGGTTTAATTAAACTCAACACATCACTTCATCCAATAAATACGGAACACACCACCAGGTACTAGAACCCATTCTAGGTACTAGGACTGCAATAGTGGATAAAGTAAATAAAACCCTCCATCCTCATGGGGCACACATTCTACTCTAAGGAAAACAGATAATAAACAATATATGAAATAAAAATATACAATGTGCTAGATAGAGGTAAGAGCTATTAAAATGAATAAGTCATGAGGAAAAGGAATAGAGACAGTTGGGGGGTGACTGCTGTGATTTTTTTTTTTTTTTGGTACGGTGGGATAGCATGATTTATTGAGAAGACAGAAAAGTTCCCACAGTGGGAGGGGACCCAAGGGAGTTGCCCAAATGCTGTAATGTTAAAGAGAGTGTCTGAAGAAAGCCTCACTGAGACGGTCACATCCTTGTAAGGACCTGAAGGAGATAAAGGACTGACACATGTGCACCTCATGTATGTGAGATGGAGTAAAGGCATTTTAGGCAAAGGGGAAAGCCAGCGCAAAAACCCAAAGCAAGACCACTCCTGCTGGGTTCTAATGACAACAAGGAAGACAACATGGCAGGAGCGGAGCAAGCCACGGGTATTTTAACTATATATTTGAAAACTATTTATTCACTCTCAGAAGCTAGTCTAGAAGTTTCAGATTTCAAATCCTTTCTATGCCACCAAAACATGAAAATTCTTCCATCTCCCATTTCTCTCCAATTCTCTATATCTGTGCAATGCCAAATGATTGGATCTGTCTTAGTTCAGGAAGCCATAACAATACCATAGATGGGGCGCTTAAATAACAGAAATTTACTTCTCATGGTTCTAAAGGCTAGGAAATCTAAGATCAAGGTATCAGCTGATTATGTTTCTGATTTCTCTCTCTCTCTCTCTCTCTCTCTCTCTCTCTCTCTCTCTCTCTGTCTCCCTCTGACTGTCTCTGTCTCCTCACTCTCATTTGCCATATAAGGTCACCAATCTTATTGGATTAGGACTCTACACTTATGACTTTGTTTAACTTGTATTACCTCCTAAAAGCCCTAAATCCGAACACAGTTGCATTGGGTGGGATTAGGGTTTCAACATATGAATTTGGGGGAACGCAATTCAATCTATCCTGAATTTTGTCTCTTGAATTGAATTGCTAATCCATTCAGTTGACCAAAATAAGTCATTGTTTAGAAATACCTATATTCAAATTTGTAACTTCTGGATCAAATTTTATTGCCAAGTGGACCCTCCAAACACCTGAGTTCCATTAGAAATTAGGGGGATTTTCCTAGGGGGATATCTGACAGTGTTGAAGGAAGGGAATGCTGATAACCAACACTGTGGAATCAGTTGTGAGTCCACTCTTGTGGCTAGGGGAACAAGGCCATCTCCTCCTAAACAATATGACTTCTTAAATAGACCTCATGGGAAAAGCATTCATTGTTGTTGGTTGAAAGGAAGAAGCCGCTTTCATGTCTTCCTCCAGTGAAATAACAAGAGCTATAAATGGTAGAAAACGATTCATACCAATAACCTACCATTTTGACACAACTTTCATTTACCAGGTATTTTGAGAGACAATGGCTTAGTAGTTAAGGATATGGCACCAAACTGCCTGTGTTGAAATCTCAGATCCACCACCAACTAGTGAACAAGTCATCTCACCTCTCTGGGTCTTAGCTTCCAGTTGTTAAAAGTCATGGCACTTCTAGATCATGGAAGTGTTTTGAAGGTTAAATGGTGTTAATAAAGACAAAGCATTTAGAACAGTGCCTGGCATATAGTAAGTGCTCAGTTGATGTTACCTGGTAGTAATAAATCACTAGAACAGACCAATTATTTAAGTATAGAATCATTCATATGTTTTGGTCTGCTCCTATAGGACCAAACATGTTAAGAGTTCCTTTTGTCATACTGTGTGATAAGCAGAATCATGACCCCCCAAAGATGTCCATGTTCTAATTCTCAGAACCCACGAAAATGTCACTTTACATGGCATAAAGGACTGGGAGGCAGAATTATTCTGGATTGCCCAATTAATGTGTCCTTAAAAGTAGAGACCTCTTCCTGCTGTAGTAGGAGAAAGGTGAAACAACTGAAGAGGGGTCAGATCAACAAGATATGAGGACTCAGTTCACCACTGAGGATTTTGAAGACAGAGGGAAGCTAAGAGACAAGGAATTTGAGCAGCATATTGAAGCTGGAAAAGGCAAGGAAACAGATATTTTTTCCTTTTTTTCCTAGAGCCTATATAAACTGATGTAGCCCAGCTGACATCTTGATTTTAGCCCGGTAAGCCTGTACCAGACTTCTGACTACAGTAAGATAATAAAGTCATATTGTTTTAAGCCACTAAATCTGTGGTAATTTATTTTACAGTGACGGAAAACTAATACACACTATAAATTAATTCCTTTTAATATGGGCTTTAGTCACACATAGATAGTGGAGAAAGAATACTGGAATCAAACTACAACCCACTGTCAAATACAGATAAGTGAAAAGCCTCTGGAACTAGAACTGGATAAAACAGTCAGAATCCATTACAAATTTATCCAACTATTAAACATGTCTCAGGACTCTTTATTGTGATACAGCTGGTTAAACTAACAGAAAACGTGTTGGCTTGTGTTATGTATAGTTCCAAGAAGGGATGACCTTCAAAATTATTGGCTCAGTAGTTTATTAACATCGTCAGTGTCCCTGTTCTTCGTTCTCTTTGCTCTTCCTTTTGCAGTGACTCTCAACTCAAGGCTGGCTTCCCTCATGGTGGAAAACGACTGTGGCAGTTGAAGGTTTCATTTTCTCACACCACAATATCTAGAAAGAGAGAACCATGGCTTTGTAAAGATCCTTCACACCTGCCCTCACCTCTTAGAGTGACTCATTTTGTGTTCCCAATCCATTCCCAAGTCAATCCCTCTAGGCAGAGAAATGTTATGTTCCTACTGGCATAGACTGGACAAGTCATTATATGAAGGGATATTGGACTGTCTTGACCAGATTATGACAATCAGATCTCACTTCTGGAACGGGGGGTGGTGTCAGTTTCCCCAGGTTATATTGATACTACCCAACAAGGGCAGGTGAAAAGACTTTTTAAGAGGTAGTAGCTCAGAATTCTATTCAGCCCTCAGATTACTGGTACTAGAATTTCAAGGCATGAGACCTAATGTGATAGAAAAGGAGGAAAATAGAGTCACAGCTAAAGAAATAGTTAAAGGGAAATGAATAGAAAATAAGAGAAAAAATGCAAGAGATGGCAATGGAGGGAACAATATTAAATGCTTTAGATGATCTTAGCAGCACCTTTCTGGTATTTCTGAAACTTGAGTAAAGATCAGACCATGTTTAAAAGAAAGAATAAAGCTTATATATTTGAAGGACCATATAGGAAGTGATTTAAAGCAAAGGCTCTAGCCTCTGAAAGCCTACGTTCAAATCCCAGATATACTACCTACTGGTCTTATGTCATTAGGTAAAGTAATTAATCCTCTCTGTCCTCACTTCTTTATCTAAGGATAATAATGATACCAACCTCATGAGGTAATTTCTGAGGATGAAATAAATTAAAATATATAAAATTATTGGAATGGTATTTGGCTCAGTATAAGAGCTATCTAAAGGTTAGCTAAATAGAACAATGCTTTGAATATGTAAACATACGCTAGGTAAAATATTTTATGCTTTTAACTCTTATAAATCTTTAAAATCAAAATATATTACCACATCAAATTTAAACTATAAAACCAACAAACTTGAATTATCAACATCAATGTAATGTGAGGATAACGTATTTTTTTAATAAATGAAACCAGTGCTCATAAAAGCAACTCAGATTGTTCCAGAGCTGGCTTTTTTTACTCTAGCCATTTTTCTAAACACTATCTATTATGTAAATGTTTATTCCTCCCACCATTTTCTCTTATTCAAACCGCTGCATAAACTGTCATGATATCATTAGAACTTCCTTGGAAGTAAATGCATCACATGTATGATGGCTGCTTCTGTACTTTATTATCATAACTTGACAATTTTAAATATATCCTTGATGTCAGCGCAAAAAAGCAAATGGGGATTCTAAGAAGGTTATACAAATGGCCTAGAATATGCTTACGTGCTCTTTTTGGATCATCAAATAAAAGTAGATATAAAATTAAACAATCCTCCAAAAGAAGCCATGGGCCTCTGAGAATGTATCTTCATTCCTCAGAGTTTGAGCAACACTATTCTACCCGAGAGTCTACCTATTTCACTCCTTTTTAGCTCTGCACGTAATGTATTGCTCTTCCTGCACAGCCCTGCCCATTCCTCCTCTCTGCTCTAGACTTTCCCTCACTTCTTGGGAGAAGGGCGAATGATGTGAACTATCAAAGCTAAGGACATTCAATAGAACCCTAACCTGGGACCAGGCTCTTACTTTTAAAATTCTGTGTGTGTGTGTGTGTGTGTGTGTATGTGTGCGTGCGTGTGATTATCTTATTTTTATTCACAGCATCTAAAAAGTGAATTGGACCCAAGATCCCTCCCTACTCTTCCCTAGCTCATCACCACTCCTTGAGAAGATGTTGCATGATAGTCCACCTTAATTCTGCTCTGGACAGTGAGAAAAAATTCTTCCTCCACGGATATGATCTTCTTTAAGAAGCTTTCCCCAGGAATGGCTGTCTCCTCCACTGAAGGGGTGAGTAAGGGCCCAGGAAAAACCTATCTCTAGCAGAAACAAAGAAACCCTCATTATGATCCAACAAATGGTAACCACATGGAGGATGGAGCAAAAACTTCAAGACTGCCATAAAGAATGTTCATTTATTCAGCTTTGATGATTGTTGAGTACCTCCTCAGGGCATAGCCAAGGCAGGATGGCCTTCAGATGTCCAAGAAACTTGACCCCTACATAACTACCATGCAAATATATTCTTCTAGAAGCCCAGAGAACAGAGGAAATAGAGTTTGTGTGAATTTTCCCTGGAGCTCTACTTCCAGCTATTCCTTGGAGGGCTTCTCCTTCAAATGGACCACATCTGCACCACACAAAAACATTATCCTAGGCTCTTCTGTGGTACCTGCACCCCATAGGGTCACTCCGTGAGCTTGCAGCTGGGGCAGCTCAAACACAAAATCAGGTCTTACAGCCAGAGTGGAGCTAATGGGGCATCTGACAGGGAACAGAAACAAAGAATAGATGAATAGCTACTGAGGGGTCACCCATACCACTTTTCCATCCTGTGTGCTCGTGCTCTCTCTCCACTAACAACAATAATTAATATAAGTTAGCCACCTACTCTGTACCAGGCATTTTTCTCAACCGTATATATTCAATTTCCACCAAAAACCTACAAAGTGTTTCTTTTTGTTTGTTTGTTTTTCAGTATTATTGTTATTATTACAAGGCGTTTTTATGATCCCAATTTTTGGTGTAGGGGATTGGAGGAAATTAGGTAGAGAGGTTAAGTAAGAGACTCAAGATCACACAGGTAATAAATAGAGAATTTAGGTGGAGAACTCAGTCTGTCTGGTTCCTGCTACTCCATGCTGCTATTAATATTGCTGTTGCTTGAGAAACCAAGTAATACAAGGATGTGGCCTCCTTGTACTTTATACTTCATTCATGGCAAGACAAAAAGCCTGTCAGGTTGAGAATGAGAAGAGGGATGAAAACACACCTTGTGAAAGGACATAACATGGAATCAATAGAGCCAAAGAGCAGCCATTTTAACATTGCTTAGAACTGTCATGTTTTTCTAGCAGTTCACTTTTTTTTTTCAGGTTGCAAGTTTCCGGGAGATTTTAATATTTTACTAACACAAAAAAATGTTTCTACCACTTTTTATAACATCATCTATGGTAACTAAGCAAAAATTGTAGCACAAATAACCATATAAAATATTGTAGCTAGGAATTAGAGAGAAGTAAAATGAGTCTACTAGCAAGAAAAATACTTAACACATTTATTTTTTTTTCTTTCAAAATATTACCACATTGTATATCCTTCCTTTCTGATTCTATCTTTTAGTGTTAATAACTGAAAATTGGGAGAGAATTTGAACAAATCACTCATAATTTTAAACCCTAAGCAAAATATGTGGCATACTTCCTTCTTATCAATTCTCCGAATATATTTTTTAGATGATTGAGGGAACATAAATGTAATTAAATACAGCAACAGATGTAAAAACAAGAACCACGTGATTATCTCATTAGATGCAGAAAATCTTTTGATAAAATCCAGCATCCCTTCTTGATGAAAACCCTCAAACACCTAGGCATAGAAGGAGCATACCTCAAAATAGTAAGTGCCATCTATGACAAACCCACAGCTGACATACTGCTAAATGACAGAAACTAGAAACATTTCCCCTGAAAACTGGAACAAGACAAGGCTGCCCACTCTCATCTCTCTTGTTCAATATTGTGTTGGAAGTCCTAGCACAGGCAATTAGACAAGAGAAGAAAATCAAGGGTATCCAAATACTAAAATTAGTTCACTTTAATTTACCCTCAAATCACTAGCCAAGGACAGAGCTGGTTTCCCAGAGGCAGCTGTTGATAATTGTTTTACGACCCCCTCCCCAGCTTGTTTTGTAAACAAATTAACCTAATCAGCTCTTCATGGCCTTCAAGACACAGAACCCATGGACATGGCAGCAATCATGTGCTAACCCACCCATCTGCCTGCCATCCATCACCTGACTTCAGTACCTGTGCTTACCTGCCCTCCTTGATGATGCAGAGCAGACCACCACCCAATCACCTTAATGATTTTCCCCCATCAAGGGGAAAGATATTCCCCCATCAAGGGGAAAGTTTAAAAGGCATCCAACTTACAGCAACAGTCACCATTGTTTTGTTAAGCATTGGCCAGGCCATGTGTTCTTTGAGCTACAGCCACCACATTTTCTTAGCTTTGCCCATCTCCCCTACTTAGAGAGGTGAATCCTCTCTCTCTCTCTCTCTCTCTCTCTCTCTCTCTGTCTGTCTCTCTCTCTCTCTCTGTGTCTCTCTGCCTCCCTAATTTGCTTCCTAAATAAACTATAATGTCCAACCTAACTTCTGTGCAGTTCTTTGCATCTTTTGCATGATACTGGATCACCCCCCAAGCAGGTCTTATCTCACATCTTAACAGCAGGAAACTACTAAAATATGAGAAAAAATAAATAAAGTCTGAGTAGTTACATTCCCCCAACATTCATAGGTTAAAATTTAATCATCAATGAACAGGCTAAGAGGTGAAGCTTTTTAGATCATGAGAAAGAGCCCTCATGAATGGATTTGTTCTCTACAATAGAAGCCCAACAGGGGCCCTGTGCCCCTCCCACCAGGAAGTGAGCCCTCATCAGACACTGAACTTGCCTTGCTCTTGGACTTCCCAGGCTCAAGAACTGTGAGATATAAATTTTGGTTGTTTATAAGCCACCCTGTCTTTGGTATTTTATTATAGCAGCCATAACCAACTAAGACAAAAATGGTTGGGAAAGAACACAATGGAGAAAGGAAGACAAAAAGAGAAGAATGTGTATTTTTGGTCATTTTTCTGAAGCAAAGTGGTGTTTTCAGAGAAAAGAAAAGATCCCCATGCTGTAGATTTGAATTCTTGTCATGCTAATAGAGGGCCATGCAAGCAGCTGGCTGCCCCCTTATCACTGCCCTGGGAGTTATTTACGCTAATCCTTTCCCTTGTAGCCTGGCTGGACGAGGATGAAAATCCCCAGCATTGGGTATTAAAAGAGACAGAGGAAGCACACAAACCAATTTAAGGGGTTTCACTTGACCAGTTTTCTTCATTTGAGTCCTATTAGCTCTGATAATGTATCCTCACTATTAATCAGCCTGGAAGAGCAAGGCAACATCCTTGCGCGAGAATGTGGGTGGGCACACATCGGCTTTCAGTGCCACTGACAGAAACAACTTTGCAGCAAGAAACCCAGATGAGGCAAGAGAATATCTAAATGATCCATCCAGGTCTCGTGAAGCACACAAGTGACCAAATCGGTGAATACCCCAAGGAAAATACCAGGGAAGAACAGAAGACCAGAAGTTCTCTCCGGATTTGCCACTTTCTTGCTGCTTTTTAGGAAAGGCATTTAACATCTCTAAGCCTCAGCTGCCGCGGCTTTAAAAGTTACCTGAGCCCAAGGGTTCGAAACCAGCCTGGGCAATTTGGCGAGACCTCTTCTCTACAATAAATCAAAAAAATTAGCCGGGCATGGTGGTGCATGCCTATAGTTCTAGCTACTTGGAAGGCTGAGATGGAAGGAACTCCAGAGCTCAGCAGGTCGAGGCTGCGGTGGCCAGAAGTGTGCCACTGCCCTCCAGCCTGGGTGACAGAGTGAGACTCCAACTCGAAAAATAAAAAATAAATAAAAATACATACTCTGTAGCGGTTATTGTGAAGACCAATGAGGTATGGATATAAGGTCTTACATCTGTGCCTGTCACAAAGAAAACACTTAGAAACACAAAGAAAACAACAACAGTGATAATCAGCTACTGTTAGCAATGGAATTTTTTTTAATGCCTTGCTTCCTAAATTGCCATATTCAATTTTAAGAGGAAACTTTAAAGGAACAGCAGTTTGGAAGCATCTAAATCGCTCCCTATGACATTTTACCTCAAACTCAGCTCAATGCTGAAGTTCTCTTCCCCTGACTCCCTCTTTCCATTGAAATTTCCCTCTCTGGAGATGAGAGCAGGCCAGCCCATGAACAAAAAACTGGGACAGCAATGGATCCTTCCATAAATTCAAGGATATTTCTTTCTCTCCAGATATTTGTGTCCTTGTTGAATGTCATCTCTCAGTCCTCCATCTCCTGACCCTCTCCCAGATTCCCACCAGGCCAGGATACTGAAAAAACACAACCTGGTTATATCAAAACAGATTCATTCACTTCCTACCCCCAGGAGATCATAATCTTGCTCAAGGTTTCCATTTACCATCTCAGGGATCAACCAAGGGCCCTCAAAATGGAAAAGTTTGCTGACTCAGGGCTGTTCTATTAGTCATGCCAAGATCTTAAGGGAAGGAACCAGGAAAAGCTGGAGACTCAGACAGATAATAGGCAAGTAAGGGTAGTCAAATTCATAAAAGTAAGGGTATAGAGAGATTTCACCAAAGAAAAAAGAATGTGAACGATCATGTCAACCTCATTGACTTCATAAAACACAGAGTGACCCAGAAAATGTGTGTACAGTAGAACAAAAACTTTGACTTGAGCCAGTCTAGCTTGTATGAATTGGGACAAGATATTTAACTTTGTGGGTGATTAGATCGTGGGAAAGAGCCCTCATGAGTGGGTTTATTCTGTATAATAGAAGCCCAACAGGGATCTTGTGCCCCTCGTACCAGGACTCAAGCCCTCACCAGACACAGAATTTGCCTTGCTCTTGGACTTTCCAGTCTCAAGAATTGTGAGATATAAATTTTGGTTGTTTATAAGTCATCCAATCTGAGGTATTTTATTATAGCAGCCATAATAGACTAAGACAAAAATAATAGGAAAAGAATACAACATAGAGAGGAAGACAGAAAGACAGAGTCCCTTAGTTCCTTAGTTTCTTCAGGTATAGAATGAGGATAATAATATATATCTCACAGGGTTTTTGTAAAGATTAAAGATTATGTGTGTGGAAGTGCTTACCATACCATTTGACACAATAGGAAGTCAGTTAGAGATATTATACCGCCAAGGCACCAGGTTTTGCAGCATCCAAGTTTTTGAAGATTCTCCAACTTTCCCTTTTTCATTTTTATAAATCTAAATCTTTGTTTCTGTTTTTGTTTTTTTGTTTGTTTGTTTGTTTGTTTTTTGAGTCAGAGTCTCACTCTGTATAGCCCAGGCTGGAGTGCAGTGGCACACTGCTCATGGCCACCGCAGTCTTGACCCACTGGGCTCAGGTGATCCTTCTACCTCAGCCTTCCAGGTAACTGGAATTATAGCCACATGCCACCATGCCTGGCTAATTTTTTAAAAATGTATTGTAGAGATGGGGTCTTGCCAAGTTGTCCAGGCTGAGCTCAAACCTGTGATCTCAGGCAATGCTCTCACCTCGAGCTCCCAAAGTGCTAGGGTTATAGGCATGAGCCACCGCACCTGGCCTAAATCTAAATCTTAAATGGTTATTTAATGAATGGAAAATGTAAAAGCTGTGCTGGTAAAATGTGACAAAGAATAAGGTTATGCAGAATCAGTCTAAGGAAAACCAGGATGAAGAATACATGGTACAGGAAGACGTATTTAGTTCACTGAAATATGTGGATGCCTGAAGAATCCAGAGGAGTTCTCCATGTCAAGATATTTCCAAATACAAGCTGAAGGATTTATTCAGGTGGAAGTGTTCAGCAGGTAATTAGATAGATTGATCCAATGTTTGGAGAGAAACGTCTTAAGTTCTAACTGGATGTAGCATTTTGGCGTCATCTACCCAAAAATTGACTCAAGGATAGGTCACCCCAGAAAAGTACATAATTAGACAAGAAGGCAGAGGATGAAGCACAGTAAGTGACAACATTTAAGGGTCAAGTGGAACAAATAAAAGTGAAGGAGACAGGAAGAAGATGTTTCAATGAAAAAGATGAATGACTACTCAGTATTTATTGACTTTGACCTTTGGATCATTCATTCTTTCACTTCATTGTGCTAGGCAAGGACATAGTAAAGACCAAGAAAACCCAGGCTCTACCTGCATGGAGTTTACTATCTAGGAAATAATTCATATATAAACCAGCAATTAAACAAATTTATTAAAAGGCCTTTCAAAGAATCAGTAGAGATAAAAGATGGAAACCAGGTTTAAAGGTGTACAAGAAAATGATTACAGTGGGCGTAAACTCTTTCAAAAAGTTTAGACAGGCTAGAAAACAGAGAGGATACAGGGTTAATGTTCTGGAAAGATTTCAAGTATCACGTGATGATGGCTTTCAGACTTGAGATTCAATTATTCTCTCATCAATTCTTGGACTTCTTCAGATCCAAACAATAGCACGAGTCATGTCTACACTGACTGGTGGGAGCAACTGCCTAAGCAGATCGACAGCCCTTTCGCGTCTTCAGAGACCATCAGTCTAGGCTCTTTCCCCATGGTCCCTGCACAGCATATGTTCTCTTCTGCAGTGTAAGGATAGCTGCATTAGCCTAAGTACATACAGCAGGCCCTTTAATAATGTTCAATGCGCTTCCCACATTCGCAAATATCACTGTGTTCCCTATGGAACACGAAGGCATCTGGTAGACTTGTATCTCCCTCAAGATTCTGCTTGTTTCTCTCACAGTCAAAGGCACAAGCCACATACTCCTAACTCTGTCAAAAGACATGGTAAGCCCTATCTCCAAATATTCTTTTGGCCTTTCAACTTCTTACTTTGTGACGGGATCAACTAAGGAGTTAAATCATCAAAGTCCTGGCTTTCAGCCTTATTGTCTTCATGATTTACAAATACTAGATAGAATCTTTAATGGTACACTCAGAGGGATTGAAATGCAAATGCCAGTATTTAATATATGTATGTGTGTGTGCACGTGTGTGTATTTCAAAACAAAAGAAAAATGTATTGTTACTGCTTTATTTAATTGGTTTATTTAGGGTTTGCATTATGATTTAAATTCAACCATTTTCTACACGACTCTTAACATACAATCCTAAAGCAAGGTCCTCTCAAGTTCTAGTACAGGCAGCTGAGCTTTGGCCTGACATTAAATTATACTTATTTTCTTTAGTCGACACCCCCTTGTTCCACTAATCCATTCCCCAGATATCATCTTAACATATTTTTTCAGTTGGGCAACCCACCTATGGAAGTTAGCTGAAACGCCAATGTGCCATAATATACAGGTTAGTTATTTGATTTAAGCTCCATGACAGGCGAGGAATGCTTAAGAGTTCATAACTGGAAAGAATTTTCCAAAACACAAGATAGTTTATTGGATATATTTTGGTTGAAAGGCAGAGATAAATGACTGAGGGAAATGTCTTATCTTCTCTTTGAACGCAAGAGCCTGTATCTACCTATACAACCCCCGAAGCATCTAGAGAGATCATCCATTCAATTAGTCAAAGATACATGACTGTACCTGCATAATCAATGTTTGTATACCTAACCCTGAATTGTACCCCACATCTTTATAATTTAAAAAAGTAAAAAAAAAAAAAAAAAAAGATTTGTGACTATATATCTTAGTTTTCCCAAGACAATGCCAGTTTACACATGTTGTCCAAATACCTCGGTGTTAAGATGTTATCATTTCCTTTCACTACCAAATGTCTCCTAATTTGAACAATACATTACTTGCTCATCTCAGAAAAAAAGTACCACAAATCTCCCAATCAGCTAAATGCCTAAATTTTTTGCCAATTTTTAGCTACCCTGAAAATCATGTAAAACTATTGTTGCAAAGGAAAACTTATCTAAGACATGGGTTAATGGAAGCCAACACCTTTGAGAAAGAAATGTAAAAATGTCAAACACAATCATGCATTCATTGACAAACAAGAATAAAGAAGTCAACCACCTTCTGATGCTTAGACTAGGGAGCATTATAAATAAGAACAGAGAGAAGTATTCAGAGCTTTAGATCTACATTGCCAAAGTAAATTAAGGCTGTAAAGATTTTATGAGACTCTAAAGAACACATTAAGGTCTAGTGAAGAAAACTCTAGTGTTTTTTCTTTAATTATTACTATGGATTTCAATTTTTTAGAAGGAGTCTTAAGATTACCAGAGACACTGGATCAAATACCATAAGAGAGGTGAATTAAATGTAAGTGTCTGTCTTTCACTGTTTTGCAGATTCTGGTCGATCTGAGCTAGAAGCAAACACTCAAGTTTCCTCACTGAACAGATAATCTATTAAACAACATACAAACTTGCTAAATCCTGACATTTGGTAAAATCTGGAGACAGGTTTGAACTGTCATTTTGTGCATCTGAAATTTTCGCTGTCTACTTGTATCACGTCTTATTAGCATCCCTTCTGCTTTGCTTCTTTTCTTCTGCTTACAGCTCTGAATCTTTAAAGAGTATTTACTTGCTCTTTCTTTCTTCTCCCAAACATCTACAGAACTGTACATAAGCCTCTCTCAGACCCTACCTGGTGGTTTCTAGTTACTGCCCTAATCCAGAAGCTCTACTCTTCATCATTACCCTTTGTTAACAGCCTTCCAGGTGACTTTTTGAGATTCTCTTCTGAACCAAGCCAATTTTACTCAAACTTGCATGTAAAATTTCATGAGATGCTATAGCAAATGGTTAATGAATGTCCAAATATACATTCTAGACTCACAATTAATTTTGTGGCCATCTTTATTTACTAGGAAATTCATATTTTTCATTTAATACTGTATAGTGTGTGTGAAACTTTTCCCTTTCTATTTAACCTCCTTCTGCTGGTAATAGATCACAGAGCCTGATATGACCACAGACCTGTGCTCTGCTTTTCTATTTAAAGGATTCCAGTGAAAGTGAATAGAACGTTGTGGAAATAATCTTGAGGGCAACTAAGGAAAATAGAAATAATTGGCTTATTCAAAAGATGCTTAAGAAAATACATAATATCTACTCGCAGGTATCTGAAAAGTTGTCAAACATTGAGAAGCAAAATCAAGACAAGATATAAGAATGACAGTGGCAGAATGAGCCTCAACAGAATTTATTCATTAGTTCAGCAAACAGTTATTGAGATCCTTCGATGTACAAGCACTATTACAAAGAAGAATTAGTTAAGGTTCCTGCTCTCAAGTCCTCTACAACATGTTGTGATGACATAATACATGAGAATAAATAGCTCGGGGAAAGCTATCAGTCTTTAGGGGAAGCCCCAGCCATACCCAGTGTACTGCAAGATGTAGTACATCAGAGGCAGGTACATTATGCTGGGTACATGAGCTTGAGACAGCACCACTGGATTCCAAGTCTGTGTATAACATACAAGTGACACAGAAACAGCCGGGTGTTCCGCGGAGGGAATACAGAGGTGCTGAATGGGCAGGCAGATATCAAGGGCTAGACTGGAACAGTTTCCATAGGGAACAGTGTCATTGTAAATGAAGACAAATGGACTCCATTGGCAGGTACCAGCGTAATGTCTCAAAAGACCAGAAAATATCAGCAGGAGACCAGCACAGCCACTACACAGCCAAAATCAGTAGGAATCCATGCTACATCTAATAAATATCTAATAAATAAACAACAAACTTTCAATTTCCAGACATCAACTTGAAGAGAAATAAGGAAAAGCAGAAGAAATCTGAAAGAGTAACCACGTAGCTAACAAAATCAAACCCAAAAGGGACAATTTAAAGAGATTGAAATACCATTACTAGTTGATTAATTTCAGATTGCTACCCTCCCCCCTTCAGCTATCTAATAATTATAAAGCCCTCCAAATTTCTACATACACATAAACACGTGCATTCTGCTACCCAGTGAGATAGCGTTTATAAGGAAGAATTGATTCATTTTAGAAAATCAAGAAAATTAAATATTCTTGTATATCTAAGTAATAATGTGTATAGATTCTTGACCCTATCACAAATTTATGAGCATATACCCATACATTTAAAGCATATAAGCCCAAAGAGTTAATAATTCATCTAGAAATCTTTTTAGAAGAAAAAGAAAATCAAACATTTTTTTAACAAGATATCAGGATGCCCTCCCCACATATACACACACACACACACACACACACACAAAGTTTACACTGTTCATTTCTATTCTCTACAATGATTACTTTCTCAAACAGGATTATTAGCCCGTCTTAATGCTGTGCTTTAATCTCTTTCATGTTCTTGGGTTTTAATATGTTTTCTTCATACTCTGTATTGTTATGAATATGCATTCTGAAGAAGTTGATTACTCATGCATTGCTATACTCATTGAACCCAAGAACCTATTTTCTATGAAATGTGAATTTCAGCAGCACAATCGCTGACAGAAAACGTGTCTTCTCTTTCCTCACAGTATCTTCTTCCCAGTCCTGATGGTTTGCCCTCCTTTACAAACCTCAATGCAGACTCCTCCTCATTTTAAGATACGCTTGTGGTTTTCTGTAGGAATCACAGACTGCAGATTCCTGCTCTCTGTATACAAAGTTGGTGTTGCTGTTTTTATTAATATTATTATTCTTCTATGACACCACATGGAATTATCATCAACAAAGGAATGCCACTCAACATAAATAGTAGCATTTGTCCTGTCAGGGACCTTACAGCAAACCATCAGTCTCAATATCTATAATAGATAAAGGCATATGAAAGACTATTATCAAAATATGTCTTGGGTAGCTATTGTTTCACTTCTCAAGAAAAAAAAGGAAGGAAAAAAAAAAAGAATAGCTAGCCCCTCTCAGTCTATCAGTTGGTGTTCTGGGTAATTGAAACAGGGGACCATGTTGGCAAAGCTGTTCAAAAGCAAGACTGCCATATGCATAAGGTCTGGGGAGGCGGGGAAGGGCCAGGTGTCAGTGTGGCTGATTGAGGCCTAAATGAAGAACCCTGGAGCTTAAGAAGTGATGAAATTAAATCACTGAAATGGCAGCTCCTTCTGAATTTGACACACTGTGATTTCCACTTCCCATGAATTTTCTCAGCTTTCTCCAAATATCAAAGTTCACAGAGAAAAGTGACAGTGATCAGAATCGACTAAAAAATGTCCACCAACTCCCTCTTTATCTGTAACAGGGTGTGGATCGTGTATCTGATTATAGATGTTGTTTGATTTCTAACAGGAGATCATGTTATTTTTACTGCAAGGGGTTAAACTGCTAACTAAAGCAGGGGGCTTCACAGTGACTTTGAGTCCAGCCATCACACACACAATCAATCCTGGCTATATTTCTTTTCTTACACTGGTAACTGAAAGGCTATTAAGTCTCTCTGAAAAGCTGCATCAAACACCAAACAAAACCCTGAAAGATGGCAAGATTGAAAAGGGACTCTGAAAGCAGCCAGTCAATGCCTGCAGCCCAAAGTCTTTGTCTGCAAAGTTGCTTCTTTTCATCACAGCTCAGATCATGCGTTGTCGTTTAAGAGCTGTGAAAGGTGTCAAAAGACAGCCTACTTCTAAAGTTAGGCAAAGTCTGGGATATGAATGCAAGAGAATTCTATCCGATTGCTTATTTTCACTCAAACCCCTTTAGCTGAAATTTTTAAAAACACATTTGAAGACCTAATACACAATCATTGGCAGAGATCTAAAGTGGTGTCTAAAAGATGTCTTCTCTCTAGGTGAAAAATGAAAAATGAAATTTTAGGGAAAATTTTCTCATTTTCTTTCTGTGTTCATTCTGTTACTGAAGGACCACACTGAAGGCCATATCCTTGACTGTTGATCTTTTGCTTAAAGAAGACTTGAGAAAGACAATACCGGCCTGTCCACTGTCAGGGAACTAAAAAGAGGGGATAACTGATCATTTTAAGTGGCAGAAAATGCTACAGCCATTATTGTTTGGATTGGGTATGTATAATTTTATCATTAAGATTACAGCTAACCAGGACTTATATGCTGGTATGATAACCCTGGTCCCTAAGATTCATGAGAAACAAAATTTTTAAATAAAACTATTCGTCAAAATGTTAAGAGATTGTATTGACTTTATGGAATCCTCCAATACACAAAGTTAAGCAGTTTTCTTGACCAAGAGTGATATAGAGAGAAGAACATTTCAAAAAGATTGTATGCATGAAAAAACTTCCAAAGTTTCTCACCACTCAGTTTACTCTCCTCCCAATTCAAATGCATCACTAAACCTGATAGAGTAGGCAGGTTAGACTAGGAAAACCTTAGGACTGTAAGAAAAGTTCCAAGCTCATTAATGCCTGCAGCAGCTGGGGCAAAACCACACATGCAAGCAAGCAGCCTAGGGATAGGAAACGTCACACCTACCTGGTAGACTGTTATTAGATACACCTGCAGCATTGTAGTTTGTCTATCCAGGCTTATGGTCGAAAGCCAACCATCAAGGCTGGAACTAGCTTAGAGACCCCCCGGAGCATGCGTATCAATAGCCAAGGTTGACCTAAGACAACCATAACCAATGTTTACCTTTATTGTAATACTAATAACATAAAATTACCCTAGGAACATCTCCCATTCCCATCACACATCTGATGCCATGATGTACCAATGTGACCCCATGGCCTGAAACTCCCACTCCCCGTCAGATGTGAGGGAGGAGTAACAGTGACCCAGCCCTAAGGCCACCCATTTCTAGAAAAAAATCTATCTCAAAACCTGCTCCTTTTTTTAATCCAGTCCTCTTTTGATGGACAGCATGGTTGGTTCCAGGTTCTTGCTATTTTTCATTAACTTCTAATAAATGTTCATTGAGTATTCTTTATGTATGTGTATGCATGAAATTGAGATGTCAGTTGTATTCATC
>CAUYQG010199864.1:0-10115 GCA_963574415.1 Tarsius wallacei | reverse complement strand
GGGAGGCTGAGGTGAGTGGATTGCCTGAGCCCACGGTTTCGAACCCACCTGGGCAACTTGGCGAGACCTCATCTCTACAATAAATCAAAAATTAGCCGGGCATGGTAGCGTGCGCCTGTAGTTCCAGCTACTTGGAAGGCTAAGGTGGAAGGATCGCCTGAGCCCAGCAGGTTGAGGCTGCGGTGGCCGGGAGCGGCCACTGCACTCCAGTCTGAGCGACAGAGTGAGACTCCAACTCAAAAAAAAAAAAAAAAAAAAAAAAATCAATCCACAGAGTGAAAAGGCAACTGATAGAATGAGAGAAAATATCTGCAAATCATAGATCTGATAAGGAAGTAATATCCAGAAGAACTCCTACAACTCAACAAAAACCCCAACAAAAAATAGGCAAAAGACATAAAAAGACATTCCTTCAAAGAAGATATGCATATGGCCAAAAAGCATATGAAAAGATGTTCAACATCACAAATCATTAGAGAAATGTAAATGAAACTACACTGATACCACCTCACACCTCTTAAGATGGCCACTATCACAAAAACAGAAAATAAGTATTGGTAAGAAAGTGGGAGAAATTCGAATCCTTGTGCACTGCCTGGTGGGAATGCAAGATGGTATAGCCACCATGGAAAACAGGTTCCTCAAAAAATTAACAACAGAATTACCATTTGAGGCTGGGTTGGGGCTTATGCCCATAATCCTGGCACTTTGAGAGGCCAATGCAGGAGGATTGCTTATTGAGACCAGGATTTCAAGACCAGCCTGGGCAACATAGTGATACCTCCTCTCTATAGAAAATAAAAAAATTAGTGGTGGCATGGATCTGTAGTCCCAGTTACCCAGGCAGCTGAGGAGGGAAGATTGCTTGAGTCCAGAGAGTCTGAGGAGCTGCAGGGAGCCATGATTGTACCACTGCACTCCAGTGTGGACAACAAAGTGAGACACCAAACTCAAAACAAGGGGAAGAAGGTGAAGAAGAACTACACTTTGATATATCAATCCCACTTCCGGGTACATACTCCAAAGAATTGAAATCAGGGTCTCAAAGAGCTATTTGCACATCCATATTCATTACAGCATTATTCACAAGAGCCAAAAGGTAAAAGAAAGCAACCCTTGGCTGGGCACGATGGCTCATGCCTATAATCCCAGCACTTTGTGAGGCCAAGGTGAGAGGACTGCCTGAGCCCGCAGGTTCAAGACCAGCCTGGGCAACTTGGCGAGACCTCATCTCTTAAAAAAAAAAAAAAAGCAACTCAAGTGTCCATTGACGAATAAATGGATAAACAAAAAAACAAAATGTGGTACATACACACAATAGAGCACTAGTCAACCTTAAAAAAGAAGGAAATTCTGTCACATGCTACAACATGGATAAACTTTAGAACATTATGTTAAGTGAAATAAGCCAATCACAAAAAAATACTGCATGATTCCACTTATATGTGATATCTAAAGTAGTCAAACTCACAGAAAAGAAAGTAGAATGTGGCTGCCAGGGGCTGAACAGGAGAAATGAAGAGTTATTCAATAGTACAGTTTCGGTTTTACCAGACAAAAAGTTCTAGAGATCTGTTGCACAACAACATGAATATAGTTACCATTACCAAGGCCAGGTGTAGTGGCTCACACTTGTAATCCTAACATTTTAGGAGGCCAAGGCAGGAGGATTGTGTGAGCCCAGGAATTCGAGACCAGCCTAAGCAAAATATAATAAGACCTTGTCTCTACAAAAGAAAAAATCAAAATTTTATCAGGGCATGGTGGCACACACCTATAGTTCCAACTACTTGAGAGGCTGAGGCAGGAAGATTACCTGAGCCCAGGATGTTGAGGCTTCAGTGAGCCGTGATTGTGCCACTGCACTCTAGCCTGGGCGACAGAGGGAGGCCCTGACTCAAAAAAAAAAAAAAAAAAAAAAAAATCACTAAACTGTATACTTAAAAATAGTTAAGATGGTAAGTTTCATGCCATATATTTTCTACCATAACTTTTTAAAAAAACAGTATTTGTTGCTAGAATATAATTGTAAAAGTAGAAACGTGAGGGGAGGAAGAAAATTTAAATGGAAAATAATGGAATATAACTAATGAACCAGAAAAAAAAGAATCAATGCAGTTTACCAACATTAAAAAAAAAAAGTCAGCTGGGCGCAGTGCCTATAATCCCAGCACTTTGGGAGGCCAAGGTAAGAGGACTCCTGAGCCCACAGATTTGAGACCAGCCTGGGCAACTTGATGAGACCTCATCTCTTCAATAAATAAAAAAAACTAGCCAGACATGGCGGTGCGTACCTGTAGTTCCAGTTACTTGGAAGGCTGAGACGGAAGAATCACCTGAGTGAGTGCCACTGCACCCCACCCTGGGTGACAGAATGAGACTCCAACTCAAAAAAAAAGTCAGCTGGGCTCGGTGGCTCAACTTGTAATACCGTGCTTTGGGAGGCTGAGGTGAGTGGATTGCCTGAGTCCGCGAGTTTGAGACCCGCCTGGGCAACTTGGCAAGACTTCATCTCTACAATAGATCAAAAAAATTAGCCGGGTGTGGTAGCGCACGCCTGTAGTTCCAGCCACTTGGAAGGCTGAGGCAGAAGGATGGCCGGAGCCCAGCAGGTCGAGGCTGCGGTGGCTAGGAGCGGCGACTGCACTCCAGTCTGGGCAATGGAGTGAGACTCCATCTCAAAAAAAAAAAAAAGTCATATGATCTCAAGAGAAGCAAAATAGATGCAAAAAGGTATTTGATGATTTTCAATTATTTGAATTACTTGGCCAGGGGTGGTGGCTCACGCCTATAATCCTAGCACTTTGGGAAGTTGAGGAAGGAAGGCAGACTGAAGCCAGGAGTTCAAGACCAGCCTGGGAAACATAGCAAGATACTGTTTCTACAAAAAATTTAAAAATTAGCTAGGCACAGTGGCATGCACCTGTAGTCCTATTTACTCAGGAGGCTGAAACAGAAGGATCCCTTGAGCACAGGAGTTTGAGGGTACAGTGAGCTATGATCACAACACTGTACTCCTGCCTGGGCAACAGGGTGAGACCCTGTCTCTTTAAAAAAAAAAAAAGGAAGAAAAAGAAAGAAGGCTGGGTGCGGTGGCTCATGCCTGTCATACCAGCATTTTGGGAGGCTAAGGTGAAAGGACTGCCTGAGCTCATGGGTTTGAGACCAGCCTTGGCAAGACCTCATCTCTACAATAAAAATTAAAAATTAGCCGAGTGTGGTAGTGCGTGCCTGTAATTTCAGCTACTTGGAAGGCTGAGGCGGAAGGAACACCTGAGCCCAGCAGGTAGAGGCTGCGGTACCCGTGAGCATGCCACTGCACTCCAGCCTGAGTGACAGAGTGAGACTCTGACTCAAAAAACAGAAGGAAAGAAAGAAAGAATTTCAGTTATCATTCATGATAAAAACCTCTGGTAAACTAAGAATAAAAAAGAAGCTTGTGAGCCGGACTCAGTGGCTCAACCTGTAATCCCGTGCTTTGAGAGGCTGAGGTGAGTGGATTGCCTGAGCCCGTGGGCTCGAGACCCGCCTGGGCAACTTGGTGAGACCTCATCTCTACAATAAATCAAAAAAATTAGCCGGGTGTGGTGGCGCACGCCTGTAGTTCCAGCTACTTGGAAGGCTGAGGCGGAAGGATCGCCGGAGCCCAGCAGGTCATGGCTGCAGTGGCCGGGAGCGTGCCACAGCACTCCAGTCTGGGCGACAGAGTGAGACGCCGACTCAAAAAAAACAAAAAATTATTCCTGCCTGGCATGGTGGCTCATGCTTGTGTAATCCCAGCACTTTGAGAGGCAGAGGTGAGAGGATTGCCTGAGCTCCCGGGTTCAAGACCAGCCCGGGCACCTTGACAAGACCTCATCTCTACAATAAGTCAAAAAATTAGCCAGGCATGGTGGCGCACTCTGGTGGTTCCAATTACTTGGAGGCTGAGACGAAAAGATCGCCTGAGACCAGCAGGTCGAGGCAGCGGTGGCCGTGAGCATGCCACTGCACTCCAGCCTGGGCCACGGAGTGAGATTCCAACTCAAAAGGAAAAATTTCCTTTGCGTGTTACATATTTTTCTCATTAAGGCCAATGCAACATGTTCAGCCTTTAACATTAGAATTGCAAGAAGGAGATGGTGAACTTTGCTGCATAGCTCGGGGGGGGGTGTTGCTGTTGTTTGCTGTTTTATTTGTATTTTAAGAAGGAAGTCTGGATATTTACCGTACGCCTCAGGTCGGAGACAAGCTCCAAACGTGTGGTCCGGAGGGACATTCATTGTGTCTGCAATGCTGTCACAAAAAACAAGTCCTTCCGTTAAAACCCCTGCCGCATGGCATCCCTGGAACTTAAAGCGCGCTTTCCATCTGTTCTTGGGAACCTGTATTTTCTCCTAGAGTCAAAACTCTGAAGATCAAACAGAAATCCCCCGAAGGATCTTTCGTCTGATCTTCTAGTCGCATGAACAAGGGCTGAACGTTTTCACTGCCTGGCTGCGACCCAGATGTAAGAAGAAAACACAGCTCACATTCAAAGCAAAATGACCTAGTACACACAGCATGCGAGACACACAGCGACAGGAGAGACAGAGACAGAAGCACATAAGTTACATTTCTGGTACCCCAGAGACGCAGCTCAAATCCAGGGTTCCCCTCTGTCTCCTCCAAGGTCCACTCCATCTTAAAGAACCCCCCCATTCCCAGAATCCTGAGTTCTGCAGACACCGGCAAGGCCTACAGGTGACCCACACGAGAAAGCTTTTCTTACTTAACAGAGGCTCTGACAGACATGACAGCCACTACGGGAGAGCTGGAGCTGGACTTTTGTTTGTTTGTTTGAGTCAGAGTCTCACTCTGTTGCCCAGGTTGGAATGCAGTGGCATGCTCATGGCCACCGCTGCCTCAACCTGCTGGGCTCAGGCGATCCTCCTGCCTCAGCCTTCTAAGTAGCTGGAACCACAGGCGTGCGCTACTGCGCTCGGCTTATTTTTTGATTGATTGTAGAGACAAGGTCTCACCAAGTTGCCCAGGTGGGTCTCAAACCCCTGGGCTCAGGCAATCCTCTCGCCTCGGTCTCCCAAAGAGCTAGGATTACAGGCGTGAGCCACCACACCCAGCTGGGAGAGCTGTTGAAATTCCATGCAAAGACACTGTCCCTTAAAAGTTCATCATTAACTTACGGATCTAAAACTCTTCCAAGCTTATGTTGAAACTTTTCTTTGAAATCGTCAACTCTCTTGGATACAATCTTAGCTCCCCTTTTCCTGAAAAATTAAAACATTGTCAGGTGTTTGCGTGTGTGTGTGTGTGTGTATGTGTCTTTGTGTCAGAGTGTCACTTTGTCGCCCAGACTGGGGTGCAGTGACATGCTCACAACCACTGCAGCCTCAATCTGCTGGGCCCAGGTAATCCTTCCACCTCAGCCTTCCAAGTGGCTGGAAAGCTGGAACTACAGGCGTATGCCACCATGCCTGGCTAATTTTTCTTGATTTATTGTAGAGATGAGATCTTGCCAAGTTTCCCAGGCTGGTCTCGAACCTTGGGCTCAGGCAATCCTCTCACCTCAGCCTCCCAAAGTGCTGGGATTACAGATGTGAGACACCACGCCCAGCCTGTCAGGTGTTTCTATGACCGGAAGTATTCTTGGCTGCCACATGGACACGAGGGGAGAAAATAACACAGTATTACTAGGCCTTCCAAGAACAAATCTCGCTTCTAAAGAAATTCTGAGCCAGGAAGAGTGGCTCACACCTGTAACCCCAGCACTTTGGGAGGTCAAGGTGAGAGGATTGCCTGAGCACAGGAGTTTGAGACAAGCCTAGGCAACTTGGCAAGAACTCATCTCCACGATAAATCAAAAAAGTAGCCAGGTGTGGTGGCACATGCCTGTAGTCCCAGCTACTCAGGAGGCTGAGGTGGAAGCATTGCCTAAGCCCAGCAGGTCGAGGCTTCAGTGGCCGTGAGTGTGCCACTGCTCTTCAGCCTGGGCAACAGAGTGAGACTCTGACTCAAGAAATAATAATAATAAATTCTATGGTAAAAAAAAAAAGCTCTGTGTTGACTTTTCTATCATTTATACTCTATAATAAAAATAAATTTTGATTAACGAATAGGGTAAGCAAACAAAAAGCATTATAAGTAAATAAAAGCATTATAAGTAAATAAAAGCAAAGTGGGTTTTGGGGGCATTTTGCATCATGGTCCCACTCCATCACCCACGCTGGAGTGCCGTGGCACGACCACAGCTCACCACAGTCTCAATCTCCTGGGCTTAGGCAGTCCTTCTGCCTCAGCCTCCCAAGCATCTGGGACTACTGGCATGCGCCACCACACCCAGCTAATTTTTTGACTTTTTGTAAAGACGGGGTCTCACTAAGTTGCCCCGGGCAGATCTCAAATTCCTGGGCTCAAGCAATCCTTCCACCTCAGCCTCCCAAAGTACTGGGATTTACTGGGATTACAGGCATACACCACCACACCCAGCAAAAACAAAATGTTAATATCACTATTATAAGTGTAACTCCTAAAAGTGCTAACAGAAAATTAAGCATCAAATAAGCAAATAACAAAGGATATAAACAGTCACTCACATCTAGTAAACAAATATATGGAGAAATTATAATACTGTCTAGTAGTAAAATAAATGCAAAGCAAAAGAATAACAAAGCACCACAACTAACCTAGTCAACAAGCAAGTATATGCTAATATGTTGAAAGAGAGAGAGAGAGAAACCCTAAACTTGAAAAAAAGTTTGATAAAACATTTGCAGTTTGCTAGTGCAAATTTATCCAATCCTTTTGGAAATAATTGGGCAACATGAAAAAAATAGCATAAAAATATCCGTGCTCTTTTATCCATATTTGGGACCCAACAATAAGGAGATAATCCATATAAAAATGTAAAATGGTGCTGGGCATGGTGACTCATCTGTAATCCTAGCACTTTGGGAGGTCAAGGCAGCAGGATTTCTTGTGCCTAGGAGTTCAAGACTAGCCTAGGCAACATAGTGAGACCTCATCTCCACAAAAATTTTAGAGAACTTGAAAATAAAAATAAAATCTAGCCGGGCTCGGTGGCTCAGCCTGTAATCCCGCGCCTTGGGAGGCTGAGGTGAATGGATTGCCTGAGCCCGTGGGTTCGAGACCTGCCTGGGCAACTTGGTGAGACCTCATCTCTACAATAAATCAAAAAAATTAGCTAGGTGTGGTAGCGCGCGCCTGTAGTTCCAGCTACATGGAAGGCTGAGGCAGGAGAATCGCCGGAGCCCAGCAGGTCGAGGCTGTGGTGGCCGGGAGTGGCCACTGCACTCCAGTCTGGGCGACAGAGTGAGACTCCAACTCAAAAAATAATAATAATAAATAAAATAAAATAAAATAAAATCTGGTCAGGCACAGTAACTCACTCCTGGAATCCCAGCACTTTGGGAGGCAGAGGCGAGAGGATTGCCTGAACTCAGGATTTACGAGGAATACACAGCAATATACAGTTCCCTGAGGTTAGATGGAAAGCCAGGATATAAAATGAGATCTCACTCTGGCGAAAACCAGGCAAAAATCTACACAAAAAGCCACTCCAGCGAGAAATGCCTTCACATGACCATGAAGATTGGATTAAAGTGACAGGTTATGAGTGAAGTGATTGTGCCAATTTTCTGTAATATAATGTTCCTTCTACTGTTGTGATTAAGTGAATGAAATTTCTTTTGAATACTATAAAATTGCCAGGCATGGTGGCTCATGCCTGGAATCCCAACACTCTGGAAGGCCGAGGCGAGAGGATTGCCTGAGTCCAGGGGTTTGAGACCAGCCTGGGCAACTTGGCAAGACCTCGTCTCTACAATAAATTAAAAAATAAGCTGATGTGGCAGTGCACGCCTGTAGTTCCAGCTACTTGGAAGGCTGAGGCGGAAGGATCGCCAGAGCCCAGCAGGTCGAGGCTGTGGTGGCGGTGAGCGTGCCACAGCACTCCAGTCTGGATGACAGAGTGAGACTCTGACTTAAAAAAAGGAAAACAAAACTGTAAAATTGCAAAACTAGTATTTAATAACACTACAACTCATAACTTTTCTATTGTTTTGCTGAGACTAAAATCAATAAACACTGAATTCTCAAGCTGTGCTTGCTTGGTGAAGTGTCTCTGCAGTGTCGATCGCCTGAGCGGCTTCCGTGTCTGGAGAAGAGTGACACTCGGTGGAGAGGCCGAGAAGGAGCACAAGCGCCTGGTCGCTCCTTCCCTCCTCTCCTGCCACCAGAGGGGAGGAGAGAGCGGTGGCGTCGTGGAGACACATCCCTGTAGAGGGAGGACCAGGGCCTGAACAACCGGCAGCGACCCACGAGAAGCCAGCCAAGGTGTGATCCGGACACGCAGGGCGGTGAGGACGAGGCCGGGAGCCTCAGAGCCGCCTCCTCTCAGTCCGCAAGGGCCAGGCCGTGCTTCTGCGGGAATCAGCACGTGTCCACGGGCAGCCGCTGAGTCAGAAGGGCAACAGCCGCAGCCTCGAGATGGAACCTCGCAGCATCCACGGGTCACCGCACACAAAGCTCTCTGGGTGCCACTGAATTCATTCACTCACGGCCCACACACAGACACACACATTCACTCACGCATGCACTCTCACAAACGTGCACTCACATGCATGCATGCCATCTCACACACATGAACACGCATGCCCTCACACATGTGCATGTGCATGCACTCTCATGCATAAACACATGTACTCACACATGCACTCACACATGCATTCACATACAAACATGCATGCACTCCCACATGTGCGCTTGCATGTACTCACAATACATATAGGTGCTCATGCATGTGATGCACATGCGTGCACGTGTACCACATTAAACTCACATGCACCCATCCACATACATGCATGCACTCTCACACATGCACTGACACATATGCATGCACACACATGCATACAATGAACTCACACACATGCACTCACACAAATGCACACATGAACTTGCACGCGCATGAGCTCACATGCACACACATACACATTGCACTCACACACATGCATACACGGGTGCACTCACATGCACTAGCATGCACATGCACACTCATAGACATAATCTCACGTGTACACATGTATTCATAGAAATGCATGCACACATACACTCGCATGCACTCACACACACGTACACACATGCAATCACACATGCGCTCACATGCACTTGCACATATGTGCAAGTGTGTTTGCACACACGTACACACATCCACACATGTACACACATGCACTCACATAAGAAAACACATGAACACATGCACTCATAATACTCACACGTGCATGCACAGGCATGTACTCACATGCACTTGCACATCCGTGTACACAGTGCACTCAAGGATGCACACACATGAACATCCATGCATGCACACATGCACCGACATGCATGCATGCATATGTACTCACATGCATGCACTCAAACACATGCACAAACACACTCACATGCATTATGCTCACACACATGCACAGACAAACTCAGATTCATGTGCATATACACATGCACTCACAGATACATGCCCTCTCAGACATGGGGACACACACACACACACATGCACATGCATGTGTGCAGATGCACACACGTGCACTCATACACACAAGCGCGCACACATGCATCCACACTCACACACGTGCAAATATACATACATGCACACATTCACACACATGAACGTGACTGGATGACAGAGTGAGACTCTGACTCAAAAACATACATACAGCCGGGCTCGGTGGCTCAGCCTGTAATCCCGCGCCTTGGGAGGCTGAGGTGAGTGGATTGCCTGAGCCCGCGGGTTCGAGACCCGCCTGGGCAAGCGAGACCTCATCTCTACAATAAAACAAAAAAAAGTTAGCCGGGCGTGGTAGCGCGTGCCTGTAATTCCGGCTACTCGGAAGGAAGGCTGAGGCGGAAGGATCGCCGGAGCCGAGCAGGTCGAGGCTGCGGTGGCCAGGAATGTCCACTGCACTCCAGTCTGGGCGGCAGAGTGAGACTCCGACTCAAAAAAAACCAAACAAACAAACATACACAACACACACACACTCTCTCTCTCACTCACTCTCTCTCTCTCTCTCTCTCTCTTTCTCGTGTTTGCCATTTGATGACTCAAACTGATTTTTTTTTTTTTTTGA
>CAUYQG010199860.1:0-25864 GCA_963574415.1 Tarsius wallacei | reverse complement strand
CTTCTCCGAAGGTAAAAGAGAAAGATGAATGTCAGGGCTAGACGCCACGACCATAGACACCTGCCCTTTTTTCCCAGAAACTGACAGCAGATTACAAGAAACAGGAGTAGTTAAACCAGTTGGGTCAGCATTTGAGTTAGAGGGAAAGCAGGAATTAAGAGTTGTAGGAGGAATAGGAGAGGACAAAGTGGTGAAAACCTTTATTTTGTTGATGTTTTTAGAAAACCCAGAATTTGCTTTGAATGCTTGCAATTTTCTAAAAGGAGAATTTTTAAAACAAAGAAGTAACTAATTAAGTTATAAACAGTAATGCCAGGAATTACTGGAACCCTGATGGCTTTTTCCAGGTTGAGTGTTTTTATGATTGTGTGTATATTAGCATTAACGGCCCTTAAATTTTGTAAACGTTTCCATTTACCAGATTTTTTCTTAATAACAAAAATAAGGGTATTCCACGGACTAGTAGAAGGCACTATATGATTGGCCTCCAGCTGCTGTGGTTCCACCCAAACCAGTTTGTCATTTTTCCAGTTAATTGTGTGGTCAGCAGTTTTGGAAATAATGCCCCCTAGGTAAATTTGAATAACCAACATCTGTCCTGCTAGTATTCTCAGTTACTTGAACAGACTCCTGTATGCCCTTTCTATCTTTACCAATTCCCATAAAGGGATCATAACCCATCTATAGCTTTGTGCTGAAACTTTATCATTGAGGCTATACAAAAGTGTGCCCATTTGTGAAAGATCTCTGCCCCATAAAGTAAAGGGGAATAAATGGAATAATATATGGGCCAAAGGTTTCTGAAGTCTCATTATGTGTCTAATTTAAAATCTCTGTTGCTAATATGTCTGACCTGACCACAATTAAAGCAAGACAGTAATGAGATGTTATTTTGCTTATAACTTACATACTTTAGCTCATTACTGCTTGAGATCTCTGTATTTCTATAAGAAAAGGAAAAGTGTAGCTAGGTCCTGGTTTTATTTTAGTATTCTCAATCTTTAAAAGAAAACCTTAGAAAGAGTTGCAGTAACATTATTAGGATATTTTTGCTCATGATATTTTACCATTGCACCTTCCAATTCAGCCTTATTCTGTGAAGATAACTTGTCATCATTTTAAGGAGGTGCCAAAGCAGTGGTGAAAAAGAAAGTTTCCTCCTCATCATCATCATTAGTGGTCTTTTTGGAAGGAAATTTTTCATCATCATGCTGTGGATTTAAAGCATTTTTAAGTAACATTATTCCTGCACAAAATGTAGAAAACGAGCTAGAGTAGAAGAAGAAACTTTAATTCCACCCTTAGAAAGAGTATTCATAAGAATGCTGATGAACATTTTCTGTTTTTTAGACTCACTGTGGCCCATGATTAAGTCTTTACTCTGGCGTCAAAAAAAACCAATCCTTACCTGTACTCACTTTGCTTATCTCTACAGAGCGATTTGCAGCACCCTGGGTAATATTCTAGCTATCCCGAAAACGAGAAAAAAGCTTACCTTTTCAGGGCCCCATGCTTAGGGCGCCAGTTGTGGGGGACAAGCCCCTGCGGATAAATTTAGCGTGTCCCTGATAGGTGTGGTGGTGTCGGCGATGGTTCTAGAGGAACAAAGAGACTGGACTCCTGTCTAGTGCAGGAATCGATTCTGTAGGGAGATAGATATTAAAAGAAAGAAAGATGGAGGGGTATATATAAAGAGAAAGAAAAAGAAAGAAAGAAAATGGGCAACTGTTCAACGGATTGAGCAGAAGACGTTTAATCAGACAAATCACAAGCCTTTTATCCTAAATTTTCATGGGTTAAATTACAAGACATTCACGTGAACACAAAGCCAGGTGGATGAGGGGCATCCTCCCCACCCACCAGGTGTTTCCTCAGGCACCAGGAAGAACAAACCCAAAATTGTCTTAGTGTTCTCCATGCTTGATTAAAGCCATGCAACTGTTCTAACTCATAATAATCTAATGATCAGTAGCTTTTAAGGCTTATGCATATATGACATCTAATGACTAATTTAAATCCTAATACCTTTATTCTAAGCTAATTAGCACAAATCCTAACTACAATGCTAAGTTTCATACTGCATGTTGCTATGACAATTCTCAACAAACATAACTTAAACCAGTTCCTAAAGAATGTGGCCAAGTCCAGAAATCATATTGGGCTTTTCAAAATTAACACAGCATGCTACTTCATAAAACAATATCCTAAATAATCATTAACCTAAAATTTCTAAACTTAAACAATTCTTAATATTAAAACTACCTACCCTACAATCCTTCTAAGTATATTGTGTACATTTACCTTAATTCTACAAAACCAAAAACTTTACACTAATTATATCTAAAACTGGCTTTCAAAAAAATGTGGCCAGTCCATTGTATGGGCTGGGCTCATTAAAATGCGACCCAGTCCAAAGTAGATGGTGGGCCACTTCTCAAAACAACTGATTACAATTTCTTAACAAAATGGCTACTCTAAAATCTTCTATTCTGTATATCTATACTAAACTTAAACCTATGAGTCTAATAAAAAAAGCTTGCAATTATATTAAGACTCTCGAAAGTGAACTGAGTTGGAATTATGCTTATATAAAGTCCAAAACCACAGTCTGTAAAAAACAAAAACAATGAGCTTCCACAGTTGACCATGCCTGCTGTAGTTTCACAGCCTCGTACATAAATCAATAGAGTTCTTTCTGGCTAAATATGCCAAATATTAAAGAGGAAAAAAAATGGTGTCTATGGCTCTCAAACACATCCTGGTGGTCTCGGGGTCCACGACCCTCACTGATCCCTAACGTTCAGTGGCCCTCCGTGGCCAGCTACCATCACCCAGCTCCCTCCCCAGTTACAACCTCTCACCCAGTAGCCCTTGAATGCCACCTTGTGGAGATCTGGGTTTCCTTGCAGGCTATGCTGATCTTCCGGCACTAAGCCATTGCCAGCTCTCTACCAGACTGGGTGCCCAATTCAGCTGACCCAGTGCTCACTCCTCAGAGTTTCAGCTCCCCGCCCTGTGTTCTGGGCAACCAACCAGCCCTATTTCAAGCCGCCATCACGTAGGGAGGATCTAGGCCCCAGCCCCTCAGAGATACCAACTCCATTACTGGCTGGAGTGCCCTGTGTAGGGCCCAAAGACACTGGCACCACTCACCACCTGCACTTTGGATATCCGATCCCCACTCTGTCTGAGACTCCCAGCGTGGAACCCCATGGTTGTGTAAGGGAACAGTATATCTTAAGGAGGTGCTGAGTAGCCACTCTCAGCTCTAGAAAAGGAAACTCCCAGTGCCCTGCTCCAACCCACGCTGCTGGCGGCACACCAGATCCAATGCCCAGCTGTGCGCATTATGCTGGAGACACTCCACCACAGTCCATCATAGTGGAGATGCTGGGGACACTACACCACAGCCCGTCACAGTCGATCACCCACAGACCTGGGCAAGTGGACAGAAAGGACGGGTTGAGAGAAAATATTCTTGAAAGAGGAGCTGCCCACCTTGGCCATATTCCAGGCAGAGGTATGCATTGCCCTGCCCATCTACAAGGAGGCTCCACCTTGGTTCCTAAGATAACATCGCTAAACAGGAGACAAAAGCCACCCCAATGCAGAATCAGATACAGAAAACCCAAGCCTATTGCTGACCTCTAAAGAAGCAAACCAAGAGAACAAACCCAAACTTGGAGGAAATCTATCTGCCTGCAATGAAAGCAAAGGGGAGAGACTAGAGATCAGGTCTTGAGAGACTTTAGACACTTAGGAATGATTCCAGATTTATTCTGGTTTTTATTTTGATTTCTGATGTTATTGTTTTGACTGTTTGTTTTGCTCACTTTTGTTTGCTGTTTGATTTACACTACCTGTTTCTCTTGGGGAAAAATGCATCAAAAAGCACGATTTTATAGGACTGTCTTTATGTGATTACTGGTATGATTTAGGGAATTTTGTTTGTTTGTCTGTTTCTCTTTTCTGGCATTGTGTCTCCTTTTCACTTGTTAGTTGCTATATATGTCAGTATTTTTTTCTCACGCTTCTCTCACTAACTTCCTCTTAACCTCCCCTTCTTCCATTATTTTCCTTTTTCATACTTCCTTTTGTTCCAGGAAGCAAACCTAAAACCTGTTGCCTGTACAGGTGGTAAGGCAGTTGGAAATGGGTTCCAATGTGCTCATACACCTGTTGGTGGATACTGGGATCTGCAGATACATTCTGAATAATTGCTTACCCCTCAATTAAACCTCAAAACTGCAAAAAGTACAACCCCAAATCCACAGTCCAGCCTCAAAAGTGAACAAAGCCAGAGGACCTTCATAAGGAAGAACAGGGGATTTAACAAAAGAAGTAAAAGGAACTCCACATTCGCTGAAAAACAGAATTAAAAAGGGGAGAGAAAGGGGTAGAGAGAAAAACCTACAGAAATGAAGAAAAGCCAAACGAGGAACACGACTCTCTCCCAAAACCCTGGGAGGGCAGACACTGAGAAAACTGATTTTGGAATGCAAACAATAAAGAGCCCTCAGAATGACAGGTCTCAAAGTACAAACCTAGTTATCACAACATTAATGGAGAGATTAAAAATGGTTGAGGAAAGGAGAGAAGAAACTAGAAAGGAGTTGATAACTGAGATAACAGCAGTAAAGTATACTGTAAATGAAATAAAAAACAAAGTGATAAACATGGAAAGCAGAATTAGCCAATCAGAAGAAAGAATCTCAAGCTTGAGAACCAAAATACAGAACTAACCCAAACTGCCAAAAACATAGTAAAGAAGCTTAAAAGACAGAACAGAACCATCAAGACATGAGCAAGTACTTCAAGAAACCAAATCTAAGAATAATTTGACTTTCTGAAAAAGAAAGAGAGATAGAGGAGACTCTGGAAAAAACATTTTATAAGATTGTTGAAGAAAACTTCTCTCATCTAATCAGTGATGTGAAAATACAAACACAAGAGATTCTGATAACCCCTGAAAGACAACAAATGAGAAGACCAACTCCCAGACACATAATAATTCTCCTAAACAAAGTAGGTAGGAAAAAAAATACTAAATACAGCAAGATAAAAGGCCAGATCACCATCACGGAAGACCAATTAGAATAGCAGTAGATTGATCTACAGAAACCCTGCAGTTTAGGAGAGTTTGGAAACCCATCTTCAGAGTTCTAAAAGAAAAATGATTTCAACCAAGAATCACCTAAACAGCCAAGCTAAGCTTCAGAGTGAGGGAGAATTAAAATATTTCCCAGACATCCAATCCCTAGGAACTTATGCTGCCACCAGACCACCTCTACAGGAAATTCTTAAGAAAGTATTGAACACAGAAGGAAAGGAAAAAAGAACAACAATGTTCTTCACAAGAGTACAGAAAAAAGAATAAAACACACACACACCAAACCTCAAACCAAAAAAAAAAAAAAAAAAAGACAACAAACAAAGAGGAACAACAACAACAACTCTATGAGAACATTACGATAGGGATCAACTCTCGCTTTTCAATAATTAGCCTGAATGCAAATGTACTAAATGCACCACTGAAAAGACATAGAATGTCTAAATGGATAAAATATTATTAGGCAACAATATATTTTCATCTATAGAACCATTTCACTAGAAAGGACACTCACAGACTCAAAGTAAGAGGATGGGAAACAAATTTTCAGGCGAACAGAACACAAAAGCAAGGAGGAGTCAAAATCCCAATTTCAGACAAAATACCATTTAAGAGATCAAAAATTACAAAAGATACATAAGGCCACTACATAATGACAAAAGATTCACTCCATTAACAAGAAATATCTCTCTTAAACATATATACACACAACATAGAAACACCAGCTTTCATAAAGCAGCTTCTAGGGAAACTCAAAAAAGATATTCACTCTAACACTATCATAGCTGGGGTCTTTAATACGCCACTCACAATCCTAAAATGATCAACAGGACAAAAAATCAGCAATGAGATATGGAACCTCAATATAACCATTGACAAATGGACTTAATTGATACGTGCAGAATGATCAAAGAATATACATTCTACTCATCACTGCATGGAACGTACTCTAAGATCGACCAATACTAGGCCATAAGTCAAACATGAACAAAATTCAAATGATCAAAATTTTGTCATGCACCTTCTCACACAACATTTGTAATACAAATAAACAACAACACAGAGAAGGATCCCCCAAACCCACAAAGACATTGGCACTAAATACCATGATGCTCAACAATCCTGGGTCAATGAGGAAATCAAAACAGAGATTGAAATATACCTGGAAACAAGTGAAAATGAAGAAACTTCTTACCAAAATCTCTGGGCCGCCATACAAGCTGTAGTAACAGGGGAATTCATATATCTATAAACGCACATGAAGAAAAGGGAAGGATCAAAAATTAGCAGCCTAACAAATCTGCCTAGGAAGCTGGAAAAGCAAGACCACCATAACCCTCACTTTAGCAGAAGAATACCGATCACCAAAATAAAAGCACAAATCCAGAACATAGAAAACAAAAAGATAATATAAAAAAATCAGTGAAACAAAAATCTGGTTCTTCAAAAGGATATACAATCTGGATGGTCCCCTACCTAGACTGAGCAAGAAAAAAAGAGAAAAAACCCAAGTAAATAAAATCAGAAACCCAAAAGATGAAGTCATATCTTACTCTGAAGAAATACAAACGATCATTAGTGACTACTATGTACACTTGTGTGGAAAAAAACTTCAAAACCTTAAGGAAATGGAAGACTTTCTGACATCAAGTAACCTGCCTAGGTTGAAACAAGAAGAAATATAGACCCTAAATAGACCAATAACAATCAAGGAAATTGACTATGTAATAAGTAAACTCCATTCATTAAAAAGCCCCAGACCAGATGGTTTTCCAGCAGAATTCTATAAGACACTTAAGGAGGAACTGGTGCCAATCTTACTGAAAGTATTTTAAGCAATTGAGGAAGATGGACTCCTCCCCAAACCATTTTATGAAGCTAACATCACATTGATACCCCAGCCAGGTAAAGACTCCATAAAGAAAGAGAACTACAGGTCAATATCTTTGATGAACATAGAAGCCAAAATTTTCAACAAGACCTTAGCAAACCAGATTGAACAACACATCTCAAAAATCATCCATCATGAGCTAGTAGGTTTCTTTTCTGGGACACAAGGCTGGCTGAACATTTACAAGACAATAAATATAAATAAATACATCAACAGACGTCAGAACAGTAATTACATGATTATATCATTAGATGCAGAAAAAAGCTAGTGATAAAATCCAGCACCACCTCTTGAAAAAAACCCTCAAACATCTAGGCATACATGGAACATACCTTAAAATAGTAAAAGCCATCTATGAGAAACCCACAGCTAGCATACTCCTAAACAAACAAAAATTGGAACCATTACCCCTGAAAACTGGAACAAGACAACGATGCCTACTCTCTCCTCTCCTGTTCAATATAGTATTGGATGTCCTGGCTAGAGCACTCAGAAAAGAGAAGGCGATCAGGTGTCTTCAAATAGGAAAAGAGGAAGTCAAGTTATCTCTTTGCAGATGACATGATTGTGTACCTTGAAACCCAAGAGAATCAGCCAAAATGCTCCTGCACTGATAAAGGACTTTAGCAAAGTCTCAGGGTATAAAATAAATGTGCAAAAGACAATTGCATGTCTTTATCATCTATGATTGTTGCCTGAGTGACTGGAGCTCATCCCAGAGTGATGTACTCTGAGTGACTGAAGTTCACCATCTGTGATTGTTGCCCCAATAACGACCTCTCCTCTGTGATGGTTATTTCCCTTACTGGGACTCTTCAATAATTGGTGGCACTGTAAGTAGCACTTTTTTGTGCTTGATGTCCCCACGACTGGCCCTCCTTTGTGGTGGATGCCTCAGTGATTTAGTGGTCTCTGCAAAGGGAGGCTCAGTGTCGGGGCTTTTTCTTTTATTGGTGCCAGTGACTGGTCGGTCTCTGTGATGGGTGTCCCAGTGACTAGCCCTCCTCTGTGGTGAGTGCTTTTGTGACTGGCGTTCCTCTGTAATGGCTGCAAAAGAGACTGAATCTGTTCTGTGATGTTTGTCTTAGTGACTTATACTCCTCTGTGATGTGTGTCCTCTTGATGGACCTATTGAATGGGTGTCTCAGTGACTTTCCTTCTGGGATGGTTGCCTCCATGACTGGTCCTCCTCTCTAATGAGTGTTCCAGTGACTTGTTCTCCTCTGTGATGGTTCCCCAGGGACTGGTACTCCTTTATGACAGGTACCCTACTAACTAGCCCTCTTCTGTGAGGGATGCCTCAGTTTCTGGCTCTTTCCTGGGATGTTTGTCTCAGTGATGGACTCACCTCACTGAAGCTAGTGCTCTTCTTTGATGTGTGCCTTAGTGACTAACTGTCCTCAATAATGGATTCCCCATGACAGACATTCTTCTGTGATGTGTGTTCCCGTGACTGGTTCTTTTCTGGGATTGGAGGTCTAGTGACCGCCCCCCTCCCTAATAAATGCTCTACTGACTAGAACTTTTCTATCATGGTTTATTTAGTGAGTTACACTCCTCTGTAATGCGTGGCCCAATCACTGACCCTCTTCTTTGATTAATGTCTCAGTGACTGACTTATCTATGTAATTACCTGGCCCTCCTCCTAGTCAGTTCCCCATTGGCTAGCCTACTTCTGGGATGGGAACCTCAGTGCCTGGTCCCCCTCTGAGATGGGTCCCCAGTGACTGGCTCTCCTCTCTGTTGGTTGTCCCAGTAATGAGCTCTCCATCGTGATGGTTGCCCTAGGTTTTTTCTGTGATGGAAGTCTCAGTTAAGAGCACAACTTTATAATGTCCCATAACTGTCACTTATCTCCAGTGGGTGCCACAGCATCTCAAACTCCACTGTGATCAGTTGTCTAGTAGCGACTTCTTTTTGATAATGTCCCAGTGAAGATTTTTCTTCTGTGATGGCTGAAACCATGACTAGTTCTCCTGTGTGATAGATGCCCCATTTATAGTCTCTCCTCTGAGGTGTTTATTTCAGTGACTGTCTTTCCTCTGTAATAGACTTCCCAGTAACAAGTCTCATTCTTGAAGGGTGCCACAGCGACTTACCCTTCTCTATATTGTGTGCTCCATGATAGACACTCCTCTGTGACGGATGCCCAAGTGACTGGCCCTTCTCTTTGATTGGTATTCCAGTGACTGGCCCTCCTTTGTGATCAGTGCCCCTAAGACTGGTCTGTTTCCATAATGAATGACCTACTGACTAACCCTCTTTCATTAATACTCCAGTGTCTGGCTTTCTTCTATGATGTATGTTCGAATAACAGTGACTTGCCTCCAAAAGTAATCAAGCTTCCAGTCATGGTATCTACTCATAGTGGGTTCCACAGTGACCACCCTCCAGTGTCATGTGGCCCCAGTTCCTGAGCCTTCTCCAAAATGGGTGCCTCAGTTTTTGTCCTTCCTCTTTGTTACATGCCCATGATGGGGACTCCTTCATAATAGTGCTCCATTGACTATTTCCCTTTGTTTTCATCCACCAGTGACTGGCTCTCCTACAAAATTGGTGTCTGAGTGACTAGTCCTCCTTCGTGACGGTTTGCTCACTAAGACTTATCCATAATTGTTGTTTCAGTGACTAGTACTCCTCTCTTACAGATTTCCCAGTGGTTGGCTCAACTTTATGATAAGTGCCCAAGTGACAGGGACTCCTCTAACGTGGGTGCCCAATTGACTTTCATTCTCTGTGAAAAAGTCTCCAGTGACTGGTCCTCTTCCGTGATGGGTGCCCCAATAAATAGTTGTCCTCTGAGATCGCAGACCCTGTGACTGAGTCTCCAACATAATCGATGCCTCAGTTTCTCACACTTTTCCATGATGGGTGTCCCATTGAGAGTACCTCCTTGATGATTTGTGCCCCAGTTAATCTCCTCAGTTATGGGTCGCCAAGTGATTAACCCTCCTCTGTGATAGGCCTTTATTTATTGGCCCTCTTCTGTGATGGATGCTCTAATGACTGTGCCACCTCTGTGAAAGCCATCCCAATGATTGGTCATCCTCTTGGATGGGTGTCTCAGTGATTAACTCTCTTATTTCATGGGTGCCAATGTGCCTGATCCTCCTCTATGGCAGGAACTTTAGTAACTGAATATCCTCTGTTATCAGTACCCCAGCGCCTTGCCTTCTGTGATGGGTACACCATTGACTGACTTCCTCTGTAATTGCTACCCTAGAACTAGTCCTCCACTGTTATGGGTGTCCCAGTGATGGGCCTCCATAATGGGTGGCCAGGGAATGGTTATCCTCTGTGATCTGTACCTCAGTGGCTAATCATTTTCTGTAATGGCTACCACAGCGACTGTGCCTCCACCATGATGGGTGACCCAGTGATCGGTCCTCCTCAGTGGCCAGTGCCCCAATGTTTGCCCTTATTTCAAATGGCTCTCTAATGACTCTACCTCCTCTGGGATGAGTGTCTCATTGATTGTCCCTCCTCTGTGATATGTACTTTGGTTATTTTTTCTTCTCTCTGACGGTTGTCTCACTGAATGGCTCTTCTCAGTGAGTGAAGCTCAGGTATCACCTTTACTCTGTGATGGATGTCCAAGTGACCTTCTTCTGTTATGTGTTCCCCAGTGACTGGTTCACTTCTGTGATGGATGTCTCAGTGACTAACACTTCTCTCTGATGTCTACCCCAGTGATTAGCCTTCTTCTGTGTTGGGTTCCCAATTGACTGACCCTCCTCTGTGCAGACTTGTTTGTGATGAGTGTTCTAGTGACTGGTCCTCCTTCATAACGGTAGCCCTAGTGACTGATTATTCTTTTTGATGGGAGTTTCATTGACTATCCCTCCTTTGTGATGGATGACTGAGTGCTAGCTGTCCTTGGGATGGGTTTACCAGTGATTAGGCCTCCTCTGTAATGGGTGTCCCAGTGATTTTTCCTCCTCTGTGATCAGTGAACCTCTGATTGGACTTCTTTCTAATTGAACCTCCTCTGTAAAAGTCATCCAGTGACTGGGCTGCTTTTGCCACGGGTGCTTTTGTGATTGGCCGTCCTCTGTGATAGTCATCTTAGAGTCTGAGTCATATCTTACATGGGTACCCAGAAGACTAACACTCCTCTGTGATGAGTTCTTCCATGAATTCATAACCTCCTACTAGGTGACCCAATGACTGACCAAATTTTAGATGAATGCCTCTGAGACTGTACCTTCTCTGGAATGGGTTGCCCAGGGAATGGTCCTCCCTTGTGATGAGTGCCCCAGTGACAGACACTTGTTTATAATAGCAGACTCTTGACTGGCACTCCTTTGTGATTGTTGCCCCAGTGCCTCGCGCTCCTCTGTTATGAGTGGCCCACTGTATTTCACTGTTCCATAGCCTGTGTGTGCATGACTACCCCTCTGTTATCATGGTAACTTGAAAGAGGGACTTTTCTCTGTAATACATTTACAAGAAACTAGCCCTCCACTGTGTTGGGTGCCCCAGTGAGAGGACCTCTTCTATGATGTATGCTCCAGTTATTGTGTCTTCTCCATAATCCGTGCTCCAGTGACAGGCCCTTTTGTAATTTGTATGCCTCAGTGACAGGTCCTCCTCGATAATGTGTACCCAAATTACTAGCATTCTGTTGTAATAGGTGTAACAGTGACTGATTCTTTTCCATAAGGGTTGGCACAATAAAGGGCCTGAGCTTTATTTGGTGCCAGAGTGACTTGTCTTCTGTTGTGATTGATGTCCAAAAGAATAAAAAAATTCTGTGATGGATCTCCTAGTAACTTATCCTCCTCGGTATTGTGTGTCCCAGTGACTATGCTTCTCTGTGATGGCTGCCCCAGTGACTGAGTCTCCTATATAATAGGTACCACACTGACTATACCTCCTTTGTGATAATTGCCCCAGGGATGAGGCCTGCTCCATAATGTGCACCTCAGACTGACTCTCCTCTATGATGGGTTTCCCAAAGACTAGCTCTCCTCTCTGACAGGTGCTTTTGTAACTCTCTCATCTGTGATGTGTTTCACAGTGACAGCTGCTCCTCTGTGATGATTGTCCCAGTGACTAGCTCTTCTCTGTGATTGGTGCCACAGTAAGTAGCCTCTGTGACTGTTGCTGGCTGTCCTCAATATGTGTCCTAGTGATGAACACTTCTCTGTGATGTGTGTCATCAGTGACGGATCCTCCTTTGTGATTGTTTCACCAGTGATGCCTCCTTCTGTGATGGTTGTCCCAATGATTGGCACTCCTCTATAATGAGTGCTTCATGACTGTCACTTCTTTGTGATGGGTATCCCAGTCTGGACATCCTCTGTGATCATTGACCCAGTGACTTTCCTTGTTTGTGATCAGTGCTCCAGTGTCTGGCCCTCCTTCTTTTTGGTATGCTGGTGGCTATTCCTCTTCTTTAGTGAGTGCTTCAGTGACTGGTTCTCCTATGTGATGCATGTTCCAGTGAATGTCCCAGTAACTGGCCCCTCTGTGATGAATGCCTCAGTGGCTAGTCTTTTTCTGTGATCAGTGTCCCAGTGCCTGGCCCTCTTTCTATGAGGTAGCACAGTTACTTGCCCTACTTTGGGATGGGTGTATAGGTGACTGGCACTCCGTTAGGATTGGTGCATCACTGACCGCATTTCTTCTGTAATGAGTGACTCAGTGACTGGCCTTCATCTGTGTTAGGTGCCCCAAAGACTGCCTGTCCTCCTAAAGAGTGTTCCAGTTCCTGGATCTACTCTGGGATGGGTGTCATAATGACAAGTCATTCTCTGTAGTAGGAATCCCTAGTGAATAGCCCTCCTCTGGAATGAGTGCCATAATGACAAGTCTTCTTCTGTTTGAGTGTCCCAGTGACTATCCCTCTTTTTGAGGGGTTCTTCCATGACTGACCTGCCTTGTGATGGCTGGCCCAGTGATTCCTTCCTCTCAGTTTTAGGTGACCCAGTGGCTCTCTCTCCTCTGATGTGTGCCCAGTGACTAGGCTCCCTCTGTCATGGCTACCCTAGTGACTGTTTCCCCTCTGTGATGGTTGCCCCTGTGATTATGCCTCCACTGTGATTATTACCACTGTGACTTGCTGTCTTCTGTGATGGGTGTCTCAGTGACTGGCCTTCCTCTATGATCAATGACACAATGACTGCCCCATTTCTGCTTTTGCTTCTCCAGTGACTGAGCCTCCTCCAAAATAAGTAATCAAGTGACTGGGATTGTATTGTGATGGGTGTTCCAGTGATTGTCCTCATCTGTGGTGACTTTCCCAGTGACAACCTCTCCTCTCTTATGGGTGGCTTGTGTCTGGTCCTTCTCTGTGATGGCTTCCCCAGTGATGAGTGACCCTTCTTCATGAGGGGTACATAGATGTCTAGCTCTTCTCTGTGTTGGGTACACCAGAAATTAGACATTCTTAGTGATGTGTACCCCAGTGACTGGGCTTCATATGTCATGGAATTGACTTTCCCTCCTCTGTGATTGATTCCCCATAATTGGTTCTCTGCTTACTAGTTCCCCAGTAACTGGTCCACTACTGTGATGGGTGCCACAGTGACTGGTCCTTATCTCTGACCAGTGTCCCAGGGAAGACTCCTCTTCCTAATGGGTAACAGGTTGACTAACCATCCTCTGAAATGGGTGCCCCAGTGACTGATATTTTTCTGATGGGTGACTCAGTGATTGAACTTTCTTGTGACTGGTGTATCAGTGTCTGATTCTCCTTTTAATGACAGGTCCTCCTTTGTGATGGGTGCTTCAGTGACTGACACTCTTCTGTGATGAACATCTCAGTGGCTGGTCCTCCATGGCGATTGGTGCCCCAGTGACAGGTCCTCCACCTAATTACTGCCTCAGTGACCGTTTCTCCTCAGGAATGGGTGTCACATCATTGAATAGCTTTCTTCTGTGATGGGTGATTTAGTGGTTTTCCTTCTCCTGTGAGCAGTGACTTAGTGACTTATCTTCCTCCTAATGGGTGCCCAGTAATTTTCACTTCTCTGGGATGGTAGTCTCAGTGACTGGCCCTCTTCTGGCATAGGTTCCTCCTTTTGATTGATGCCTAGGTGACAAGTTTTCCCCTATAATAGTGCCTCAGTGAATATTTTCCTCTGCGATGGATTCCTCAGTAAGTAGGCTTTTTCTGTGATGTGTGTCGTGGTGACTTGCCCTCTCCTACAATAATTAGCACATGAGTTTTAACTGCTCCTTGACGTTTGTCCCAGTGACTAACAATTCTTTGTGTTTGGTGCCCAGGTGACTTTCCCTCTTTTGTGATAGGTGACCCAATGACTAGTCTTCCTCCAAAACGAGTACACTAGTGACTAACCCTCTTCTATCATGAGTGCCTCATTGACTGACTCTTTTCTGTGATTCATGTTTCAGGACATGACTCATTTTTGTGTTGGGTCCCTAATGACTGTCCCTCCTTTATGATTGGTGACACGACTGATCCACCTCTGTGATGTGTGCCCCTCTGACTAGCTGTTCTCCACAATTAATATTCCAATAACTAACCTTCTATTATTTTGTGTGTCAACGACTGTCCATCTCTATAATAACTGCCACAGTGACTAACTCATCTCTGTGATGAATGCATCAGTGAGAGGTCCTTCTTTGTGATAACTGCCCCAGTGAAAATTACCCCCTAGTAATGGGTAACAAGGTAACTGTCACTCCTTTATGTTGAGTGCCCCAGAGACTAGACATCCTCTGTGATCAATGCCCCAATGACTATGCTTCATCATATTGGGTGCCACTGTGACTGTCCCAACACTATGATAGTTACCCCAGAGACTGGGCCTCCTCTGAGATGAGTGTCCAGGGACTATTCTTCTTCCTAATAGGTGATGCAGTGACTGACATCTTCTAGAATATGTTCCTCAACGATCAGCCCTCCTCAGTAATGAATGCCTCAGTGATTGCACTCCTCTGTGATGGGTCACTCAGTGACTGGCCCTTCTCTGTGATTGGTGCACTGTGACTGGCATTCCTTTGTGTTTGGTGCCCTAGTAACTGGCCCTCTTTTGTGATAGGTGACACAATGACTGATCCTCCTCCAAAATAAATACACTAGTGACTAACCCTCTTCTATCATGGGTACTCCAGTTACTTGTTCTTCTCTATGATGCATATTCCAGGGACTCATCCTCCATAGTAATGGGTGCCCAGGTGATCGAACCTCCTCTTGATTGGTGCTTCAATGACTGGCTCTCCTCTTTAACAGATCTGTAATTATTGACCCTCATTCTAATTGCTATGCCAATGGCTTGCCCTCCCCTGTGATGGGTGCTTCTGTCACTAACCCTCAACTGTAATGAATTCCTCAGTGACAGGTTCACCTGTGAGATGTGTGCCTCTGTGACTGAGCCTTCTCTGTGATTGCTGCCACAGTAACTAACCCTTCTCTGGGACAAGTTCCTCAAACTGGTCACATGGATGGGTGTCCCAGCGACTTTCCCTCCTCCTAATGATTTCCCCAGGGACAGGACCTCATCTGTAATGGGTTCCTCAGTGACTAGTCCAACTTGTTATTCAAGTCCCAGGAACTAACCCTCCTATGTAGAAGGTTTTCCCAACTAGCCAGCCTCTGTGATTGGTGGCTGAATGATTGTCTGCCACCCATTACAGTTGATGCAGTGACTGAACCTTCTGCATTATTGTTGCTCCAGTGAAAACCTCCTCTATGATGGTGCTCAAATGACTGGCACTCCACCATAATGGGTGCTACAGTGACTATACTTCCTCTGTTATGGATGCCACAGTGACTGGGTTACCTCTGTGATGGGTGTCCCAGTGACTGAAACTCCAAGTTTCAGAAGAGGTCCAAGTTACTGGACCACTTCAAGAATGACTGACTGGCCCTTCTTTGCAATTGATGCCCTAGTGACTTCCTTCTTTCTTAATGGGTTCCCAATTAACTGACCTGTCTCTGAGTTGGGTGTCTAAGAGATTTGCCTTTCTCTTTAATGGATGACTCAGTTACTGACCCTCCTCTGTGATTGATGCCCCAGTGACATGCCCTCCTCCTAATCGATGCCCCTGTGACTGAAATTTCTCTGATATGCACACATCAGGAAATGCCTTTCCTCTGAAATGGGTGACTCAGTGACTACACCTCCTCCATTATGGTTGTCAGAGTTACTGGCTCTCATATTTGATGAGTGTGTCAGTTACTGTGTCCCCTCAGTGATCAGCATCCCAAAAACTGGCCAAGGACAGCTGAAACTAACTGTGAACAAATCTACCAGCCTGAAAAGCCAGCTAGAAATCAAAGCTGAAAGGACATTGGACTTAAAGAAAAAGTCTCAGAGTGTGCTTGACTGGTTCTGTTACTTTACTGATTTTATTCTCTTCCTTTTGTTCTTTTTAAAATTTTTATTTCTCTAAAAACCCCTTCTTTGTTTAGAGGAATAGCACACCAATAAGGAGGTTGGATAGCTTATATGTCAGCATCATTTTATGATTTAGCTTTTTTATGTGGTTTTTGGTTAGTTTGTAGTCATGCTTGTGTCAGTATTTGTGTCTCTTTTCATTTGTTAGTCAGTACTCTTATCTGTTTTCCCTCTTACTCCTGTCTCTCTCCACCCCCTCTTCCCCTCAAATCCTGCCCCATTCTCTTCCCTCTGTTAACCTCATTTTGCTTTCAGGGAGTAAATGTACAACCCCACTGCATGGACAGATTTTCCAAGGCAGTGGGGTGTGGGTTTCAGATTATCCATACACCTGTGGGTGGATACTGGTATCACCAGATAGATTTGAAATCACAGCTCCCCCATCATTAAATGTAAAAACAGCAAAAAGGACCACCCTCAACCTACAGTCCAACTCCAGAACTGAACAAAGCAAGAGGATATACATAAAGAAGAATAGAAGATAGAATAAACTGATGTAAAAGCAACCCCTCCACCTGTGAATAACAGAATGAAAGAAGATGGGGAAGGAGAGGGAAGACAAAAGAAGGAAGAAAAAATCTGTACAAATGGAGAAAAACTAAAAGAAAAATATAGGTCACACACAGACCCCTGGGAAGTCAGACACTGAGAAAACAGACTTCAGACCAAAATCAAAGAAGAACCCCCAGAATGGTCACATGCAGCAAACCCAGAAATCAAGACATTAATACAGAGAATAAAAAAAATGAGGAGAGACAACAGGAAAATAGAAAGAAGTTGATGACAGAAATAGCAGCAGTAAAGAATACTGTGCTGAAAATAAATAACAAACTACTAAAAATGGAAAGCAGAATTAGCCAAGCAGAGGAAAGAATCTCAGAGCTTGAAGACCAAAATACAATATTAACCCAAACTGTCAAAAACATAGAAAAGAAGGTTAAAAAGACAGAACAAAATCTTCTAGAGATAAGTGATCACTACAAGGGACCAAACCTAAGAGTAATTGTACTTCCTGAAACAGAAAGAGAGAGAGGCCACCCTGGAACAAATATTTGATGAGATTTATTGAAGAAAACTTCCCTCATCTCATCAGTGATGTGAAAATTCAAACACAAGAGATTCAGAGAACCCCTGCAAGACAACAAATGAGAAGACCAACTCCCAGACACATAATAATTCTAAACAAAGTAACTATAAAAGAAAATATCCTAAAGTCAGCAAGTGAAAAAGGCCAGATCACCTACCATGGAAGACAAATTAGAATAGCAGCAGACTTATCTACAAATATTCGACAGGCTTGGAGAACTTGAAGCCCTATCTTCAAAGTTCTAAAAGATAAACTATCGCAACCAAGAATAACCTACCCAGCCAAGCTAAGCTTCATCAGTAAGGGAGAATTAATCTTTCCCAGATATTCAATCCCTAAGAAATTATGCTGCCACCAGACCGCCTCTACAAGAAACACTTAAGAAAGTACTAAACACAGAAGAAAAGAAAAAAAGAGCAACAAGATTCTTCACAAGAGTACAGGAAAGAGATTAAAACCACACATGAATCAATACCCAAACCAAAAAAAAAAAAAAAAAAAGACAACAAACAATCAGGAACCATAAAAACAACTTTGTAAGAACTTTATGATAGGAATCAGCTCTCACATTTCAATAATTAGCCTTAATGTGAATAGATCAAATGCACCACTGAAAAGACATAGACTGGCAAAATCGATAAAATATCATCAAGCAACAATAAATTGCGTTCAAGAGACTCATCTCACCAACAAGGATACTTACAGATTCAAAGTAAGAGTTGCAAAACAAATTTTCAGCCGAATGGAACACAAAAGAAAGGAGGAGTCATGATCATAATTTCAGACAAAATACTATTTAAGCTATCAAAAATTCAAAAAGATACAGAAGGCCACTACATAATGATAAAACGTTCAATCCATCAACAAGAAATATCCATTCCAAACATACATACACCAAAAGAGGAGTGCCTACTTTCATAAAGAGCTTCTAGTTAAGCTTAAAAAAGATATTGACTCTAATCCTATCATTGCTGGGGGCCTCAATACCTCACTCACAAACCTAGACCTATCATCAGAAAAAAAAATCAGCAATAAGATCTGGAACCTCAATGTGACTAGATAAAATGCACTTAATTGATACCTACAGAACACTACACCCAACGACCACAAAATATACATTCTACTCACCATCATATGTAACTTACTCTAAGATCAACACATACTTGGCCATAAATCATGCATAAACAAATTTTAAAAGATCGAAATTTTGCTCTGCATCTTCTTGGACTGGAGTGGAATAAGCATCAACACCAACAAGGTTCCCCCAAAACCCACAAAGAAATGGACACTAAAAGGCATGATGCTAAACAACTCCTGGGTCAATAATGAAATCAAAACAGAGATTAGGAGCCACCTGGAAAAAAATGAAAATAATCATTCTACCAAAATCTCTGGGATGCCATAAAAGCTGTAGTAAGATGGGAATTATATCTCTACAAACTCACATGAAGAAAATGGAGGGATTACAAATTAGCAGCCTAGCATGTCACCTAAGGAAGCTAGAAAAGCAAGACCACAAATTCCAAACTTAGCAAAAGAACCCAGATCACCAATATAAAAGCCCAAATCCAGGAAATAGAGGACAAAAAGATAATACAAAAAATCAATGAAACAAAAAAACTTGTTCTTTGAAAGGATAAACAAGATCAATAGTCCCCCTAGCTAGACTGACTAAGAAAATGAGAGAGAGAGAGAGAGAGAGACAGAAAAAAAACAACAAATAAACCTAATCAGAAACACATAACATGAAGTCAATTTTGACCCTGAAGAAATACAAAAGATCATTAGAGTCTACTATATACACTTGTATGAAAACAATCCTGAAAACCTTAAGGAAAAGGAAAACTTTCTGACACCACACAACCTGCCTAAGTTGAAACAAGAAGAAATCAAGACCTGAAATAGACCAAAAATATATTTTAAAAAATGACTATGTAATAAGAAAACTACCTATGAAAAAGAAACCCTGGACCAGATGGTTTTCCACCAGAATTTTATAAGACATTTAAGGAGGAGCTGATATTAATCCTACTGAAAGTATTCTAGGCAATTGAGAAAGATGGAACCCTCCCCAAATCATTTTAAAAAGCTAGCATCACATTGATATCCAAGCCAGGTAAAGACCCAATAAAGAAAGAGAACTACAGGCCAATATTATTGATGAACCTAGATGCAACAATACTCAACTAGATCCTAGCAACAAGATCTTAACAAACACAACACATCTCAAAATTATTCATCTTGACCAAGTAGGCTTCATCCCTGGGACACTAGGTTGGTTCAACATTCATAAAACCATATATGTAAATAAATACAACAGGTGTCAAAAACTAAACCATTATATCATTAGATAAAGAAAAAGTTTTTGATAATATCCAGCACACCTTCTTGATAAAAAACCCTTGAACATACAGGCATACGTGGAACATAACTAAAAATAGGAAAAGTCATCTAGGAGAAACCCAGAGTCAGCAAACTCCTAAACAGACAAAAATTGGAACCATTTTCCTTGAAAACTGGAACAAAACTACCATGTCCATTATCACACATTCTGTTCAGTATAGTATTGGAAGTCATAGCTAGAAGAATCAGAAAAGAGAAGGTGATTAGGGGTATTCAAATAGGAAAAGAGAAAGTCATTTACATCTCTTTGCAAACGACATGATTGTGTACCTTGAAAACCAAGAAGAATATGACAAAAACCTCCCTGTACTGGTAAAGGACTTTGGCAAAGTCTCAGGGAATAAAATAAATGTGTAAAAGAAAATCGTATTTCTTTACACCAATAATAAACAAACAAGCCCAAACAAAAAGCAAAATCCCATTCACGATAGCCACAAAAAAAAAAAAGCCTAGGCATCTTCCTAACCAGAGACGTGTAAGACCTTTACAATAAAAACTACAAAACACTGCTCAAAGAAATCAAAGATGAAACAAGTGGAAAAATCTCCCATGCTTATGGATTGGAAGAATCAACATTGTAAAGATGTTCACCTTACCTAAGGCAATCTAAAGACTCAATGCAATACCCATCAAATTACCAGCAGCATTCTTCTCAGACCTAGAAAAAACAATACAGGAATTCGTATGAAAACACAAACAACCAACAATAGCCAGAACAATTCTCAGAAAAAAAAAAAAAAAAAAAAGCAGGAGGTATCACACTACCAGACTTTAAACTTTACTATACAGGTACAATAATCAAAACAGCTTGGTATTGGTACAAGAACAGGCATATAGACCAATTAAATAAAATTGAGATTCAAAAGCAAAACCCCAATTTCTCAACCAACTCATCTTTGACAAAGCTTCCAACAACAACCACTGGGGAGAGGACAATCTATTCATAAATGGTGCTGGGGGAAACTGACTGACCACATGCAGAAGATTCAAACAAGACCAAATCTATCCCCATACAAAAAAATTAACTTCAAATACATCAGAGACCTAAATGTTAAACCTCAAACCATAAGAACTTTAGACAATGCAGGACAAACCGTTATGGAAGTTGGCCCTGGCATCCAATTCCTGAGCAAAACCCAAATCACATGGGTCATAAGAGATAAGATAGACAAACGGGAATTCACTAAACTAATAAGCTTCTGCAAAGCCAAAGAAACCATCAGGAGAGCAGGGTGACAGCCCACAGACTGGGAAAAAGTATTTGCCAACTCCAGGTCTGACAAAGGCCTAATATTTAAGGTCTACAAGGAACTCAAACATGCTGAAAAGAAAAAAAAAACCCCATTACAAAGTGGACAAAATATATAAACAGAAAATTCTCAAAAGAATACATACGAGCAGCCAACAGATACATAATGAAAAGTTCAAACTCACTAGTCATCAAGGAAATGCAAATTAAAACTACACTGAGATACCATCTAACTCCAGTCAGAATGGTCATTATCAATAACTCAAAAATTAAGAGATGTTGGAGAGGTTGTGGTGAAAAGGGAACACTTCTACACTGGGAGTGTAAACCAGTGCAGCTTCTGTGTAAATCAGTATTGTGATTCCTAAAAGTTCTAAAAATCGACCTTCCACATGACCCCGCAATCCCCTTACTGGGAATATACCCACAAGAACTCAAATCACTCTACAAAAAAGATAGCTACACGTATGTTTATCGCAGCATTGTTCAAAATAGTAAGATCATGGAAAAAATCATGTTGTCCATCAAAAGAGAACTGGATTTTTAAAAAGTGGTACATATACATAATGGAATATTATGTCGCCACAAAGAAGAACAAAATCATGAATTTCACAGCAATCTGGATGGAATTGGAGTTTGTAATAATGAGTGATCTCTCAGAGAAACAATGATCTGAGTATCACATGTCTCTCTCATAAGTGGACCTTGAACAACTATCGTAATAGTATAAGACAAGGATTGACAGTAGCAGAAACTATGGGGCAGGGCAGGGAGGGAAAGGGAGGTGGTATTAACAGTACTCAATATATGTCCTGGATGGGGGGACACATCTTATCAACAAGCATACACAAGGCATATTTGTATACCTAACACTTAACTGTTCCCCACTATTTTAACATTAAAAATATGTATAAAAACAGGAAACATCTGTATGCTACCAACTTCTGGCCTTAATTAGAGACTGTTTTCTATCACTTCAGGAGGCTGAAATCTAGGTCAACTGTGAATAGGTGATAAGAAACTGAGATATGCTCATGGATTCATGCAGAATTAAAAACTCATCACCTTTAACTGCAAGTTAAGCCTCTAGGTTATCTCACTTCTGTAATTAAGTTAGATAAGTACAGAGTATTTTAGACTACACAATTCAATGTACCAGGGACTTAAATATGTGAAACCCAAAACAAATTTGCTAGGTCAACTATTTTAGAACTCCAAAGAGAAGGTGGACCTTGAACAACTATCGTAATAGTATAAGACAAGGATTGACAGTAGCAGAAACTATGGGGAGAAATCTTATGAGGAGAAAACACACAATTTTAAGAAAATATGGTTTGTATCCCATGTGCTAGAATGATATGATTGTTTCCCACTTCAAAACAGCAAAGACTTTTAGCAACAAGCAATATCAAACATAGTTTCTCTTTCTGTCCCATAGACATGTTGTGGTAACCATTCATCAGAGTGTGGCAAAGTTGTCTACAAAACTACATTGAAACTAACGTGCTAGAGTCTTTTATATTATCAGCATAGCTTCACACTTGGTAAGAGTTTGGTAAAATATATATCAGAAATTCTTTAAAGCATAACAAGAAAATAAAATAATATAAACTATCAAGGTTTTTCTGACATTTTCTGCTGACAGATGGCAGATTTAGCCACACTTTCAACAAGTTTACACTATTTCCTACTGAGTCTAACATCATATTCTTATTTACTTGTTTATTTATTTTTCTATTTATGTATTTCAATGTAAAACACTTTCACAAAGAAAGTAGTTTATCATATTGATTTTAAAGGTAGCTGAAATAAAACCTTACACGTTTCCAGTGGTGCTAAAGTAAAAACACAATCCTGCATATTGGAAACTATTAGCAAAAGAATAGTGGAATATGGTGTAATAATTTGTATCAGTTCAGGGAAAAAAAAGTATGGAAGTCCATCAATGTAGAAAAACAGTTGTGGAATTCACTATTCAGAAGAGTGCATCACTGGGCAATAAAGTTCATAAATAGGCTTCAGAAGAAACACGTACATACTACCAATTTATGGATTCAATTTAAGGCTCTGTCTCATTTACCGCAGGAGACTGAATTAAGGTCAAAATGGAAAAATTCAGAAAGAATGACATTAGACTCAAAACTCCATGAAGTGTTAAAATTGGATATTATTTACTCTAACTTCAGTTTCAGGCTCAAGATTATTTTTTAAAATTAATTTAGGCTTAAAGACCACTGTATTTAAACCTACACATTTGATTTATTATGAACTATGTCTGTCACTGTTGCACAATGTATGAAATGTGTTGGGGCATGTTGTATGAAATGTGTTTTTAACTGTTTTGTTATTTGAGAATGTTCTCAAAACTGGGTTTTTGCTGTATGAGATGTATCTCTCAGTGTTGCAGGTTGAATGAGATAATTTCATGCTGGGTTAATTTTTGGATAAGATGTATCTGTCACTGTTGCACATTGTGTAAAATGTGTCTGTAACAAATGTCATGCTGTGTGTCTTGTGTATTTCACTATTTTATACTGTATGCAGGTGTTTTCACAACTGGGTGCATGCTGTATGAGCCATGTCTCTCAATTTTGCTTGATGTAAGTTATTATTTCATGCTGGGTGAATTTTCAAAGTGTGTCTTTCGCTGTTGAACATTGTAAAAAAATGACTCTAACATGGCTTTTTGTGTGAAACGTGTGTTCAATTTAGTTTTATGTTACATGTGGATGTTCTCAAAATATGCTGTTGCATATTAAATGAGACTATATCATACTGGCTGTAGTTGCAGATTAGCTATGTCTTAAATTGCTGTAAATTGTGTAAAATGTGTCTCTAAATTTTGCATGGTGTGTGAAATGTGTGTTTGTGTATTACATTGTATGTGAGTGTTTCTGCCACTAGGTATATGCTTAATGAGTTGTGTATTTGGTGCATGATGTATGAGATTATTTCATGCAGACTGTATTTTTGCATGAAGTATGCCATAATTGCCAATGGTAGAAAATGTATTTCTAACTTGAGGTATTTTGTGTGAAATATGTGTTTAAAGGGTCTTACATTGTATTAGAGTAATTTGCAAGTGCATACATGCTGAATGAGCTGTGTCTGTAATATCTGCATTTTGAATTAGATAATTTCATGCTTTGTGTATTTTTGGATGAGATAAGTCTGTCACTGTTGCACATTGTGTGAAATTTGTCTATAACAAAATACATGTTGTGTTTAAAGTTCTTATAACTGTTTTATATGGTGTGTGGATTTATTCACAACTGGATGCATGGTATATTAAAAGTGTTGCACAGTAAATGAGATGATAACTTCATGGGTGTATCTTTGGAGGAGCTATATATGTCACTTGAATATTCAATGAAATGTGTCTCTAACATGGGGCATGTTGGTGAAATGTTTGCTTAACAGTTTTACATTGTATGGGATATTCTCACAACTAGATCCATGCTGTACAAATATGTCCCTCACTGTAACACATGTAATAAAATAATGTGATACTGGGTGCATTCTGTAAGAGCTATGTTGGTCACTGTTGTACATAGTGCAACTGGGTACATGCTGATTGAGATGGGTGATCAAGTGCTTTACATTGCATACAGGTGTTTACTCAGTTGGGTGCATATTGTTTGAGATGTGTCCCTGAATGTGAAGATATGATGGTGCAGTTGGTCTTTATAAACCTGGTGACTTAGTTAGCTGAGAACTGGAAGAGAGAATTTTTGGACAGGAACACCTGTATGCTGACCAGATCCCTGAAGATGGAGTTGACCCACTTCTTCTCCTGGATCCTCTGCGGGCTCTTGTATGCTGAGAGCTGCAATCCCTAAGAAGAGTAGGGTAAAAGGGACTTAAAAACAGGAAAAACGCCGGCTGTGAGAAAGGCTCCAGCCAAATGCGGCCATGCCAGAGGTGAAAGCCCCAAGGATCCTGTTTGAAGGACCTTCCCTAACTTTGAAGGATTGCGTGCATAGGCTGGAAAATGCTCACACTTTAATTGAGATAATAGATGCAAAGATAAATGATGGCATTTAACAGTGAAGTTACAAATAAGCATGGCAATGGTGAGATTGCATCAAAAAAGAGGTGCCCCTTAGGGTGTGTAAGGATGTTTTTCAAGTAACAGCAGGAGGTCGAGAAACAAGTTAGCCACTTCCTCATACACAGCAGGTCCCTGCTGAGAGCTGTTGGGAAACAACTGGTTGAGACAATAAGTAGATTAATATATTTTAGGACTAAACAAGTAGGTTAACAAAGAAGAGGTTAGAATATTAATAATAAAATAGTAAGATAAGGAATATATACTGGTGTTAGGGATAGTTAAGAAGATATAGGAACATAAGGATAGAAATAAGATTGATATAAATAAGCATAAGAATATAGTAGTAAGTAAGTTAAATAGGATATAGAGATAAGGTTTAGCTTAATAATACAAGGATATTATGGCCATCATATTTTTCAACCAATGAACAGCAACTGCTTTTCCCTTTCTGCCATTCATGTTTTTTAATCAATGGGCAGGAACTAGACAGCAGTTACTATCTCATCCACAGATGTTGTTTTTCTTACACTAAACATTTGAGAACATCCTGACTTCCTTCTTAACTTTCTATTTACTATTATTATTATATCACTACTGCTATTACTATTATTTTTACTATTATTATTAATATTATTTTTATTACTAATATTATGGCCATAATGTCCTTATCTTTTGAAGCTAAACCTTATCTCTATATCCTATTTA